>JARVZY010005943.1:0-27887 GCA_030686995.1 Artemisia argyi
TACTTCATTTTTTGCCATTGTGTAAGCATTTGGGTAATTGGTTCTAAAAGTATATTGGTTACTTTGTAAAACTATTATCAAATCTAGAATTACTGTATTAGGCGCCTATTCCAAATTAGGCATTCTAGAAGACCTTATCAAATCTCCCCTTATCTCATACTATCAAAACAGAAACCCCTGCTCACTCGGCATTCCAAATTAGACGCCTATTTAAATTTTATCCTATAGATTTAGGCAGGTTTTAGGTGTTTTTTATTTTTTTGCATTCGTAATATTTTTACAGCTATTTATAAGAAATATATATTTAGTGTAAAGTATAAAAGTAGGAGATTTGTGAGATAGAAATTTTGCAGGATAGAAATATATATCACACAAGAGATGCTTTTGTTAAAATAAGTTGACCGTATAATGTGATTTGCTTCCAGGTCTCCCCAATATGAATTTTTTTATAAATTTGTTGTATTTTTTTGTTATGTTCTAGACCATTTGGTCATTCAGAAATTGGATGACAATGGAATTGGAGAAGAAAGAAACGGAAAAAGCAAGTACGATTGACAAGGTAAGTTTAACAATATGCTTTTGGTGTATGATTCTAAATTTTTTATTTTAAACTCATAGAATAAACATGTCGTGTGTGCTCGGAGTTTTAATCTTATCTATTAATCAATCAAACAGTTAAGAGTTATACCTGAAAAACACCAAGTGGTGAATTATACAAGATATTCACAACATAGATTGAAAACTGACTCTGCTATAACTATGTATTTCTAACACTAGGCGAGTTAGATACGGGTTAAATTAGTGAATAATACCATGTGTATAAGAATGAGTAAAGCAGGTTATTTTCGAGTAATATTGGTTGAGCATGTTGTGTGTAGTGTACAATGACCACTAAAAAAAGATGAGCACACAAGGTTTTTGGGCGGCTGAAAACGACTCTTTTAAGTGGTTTTGGGTATGTCTACTGTTGTTTCAAACATGTTTGGTGTGCTGCAAAACTAAACTTTGAAGGGTGTTTGGGCTGCTGCAAAATGCACTTTTAAAGGGGCTTTCGGGCATGAATGTTGTTGTATTTAGGGGTGTTTGGATCTGATGCAAAACCAATTTTTTAAGGGGTTTTGGGTCTGCTACAATTTGTAATTTAAAAGAGTGTTTGGGTATGGCTACTGCAGCTTTTATGGGCGTTTGGATATGTTACGAAACTTTAATTTTAAGGGGTTTGGGTATTTAGTTTTTTTAAATGACTACGTTAATTGCTAAATTTGATTTTATTTTGGTCAGGTTCCCCAGGAGCTTCCAGAGGATGGAAGGCGATTTGCATAAATGAAATGGGTTGAAGAATCCAAAGTTGGAGATTGTGTTTGGGCCTGGTCCATCCTTATTACTGCTAAGCATTGGTTTGGGATCAGCCACACCAGGAAGCATTGGTATTATATACTGTATAAAACTTGATAATACAGTAGTTTGTTATTGGAACTTAGTTATCTTCTAATTCCATGGCATTGTGAACCGGAAGAAGTGGAACCTGTTGAGCCGTTAATGGTAAGTAAAAAATATGTTTATCAATATAATATGCTTCGCTTATATTGTATATAAATTTTTAACAATAACTGATAATGCATACAGATTGGTGATCTTGTTTGTGTGAAGCGTTCTGTCCCACAACCGAGGTACGCTTGGGGTGGTGAAACCGTTATAGTGTTAGGTTATTTTTGACCTTCATCAATTTCTGATTCTTGGAAATGTGATTAATATGAATTGCATTCAAAATACTTTCCAACGAGTTTTGCAATTTATATGCCTGACTTGGTTATCAAAACGTATGTATTAATAACAGGTTTGTACATGGTCATAGTATTATTGGATATCTACAAAAGATAGGAGTATATAGCGAGTACGAAATGTACCTACAGGTATCCTTATATCATCTCTCGCATGTTTTTTTATGTAATCGCTTTCACCAAGCCTAATTTATTACTTGCTAAAGTGCTAATGACAATGTTTTTAATGGTGGCACTTTCTGAGATGTAGAGAGTCATGGTTGTCTGGGAATCTTGATGACCTGGATCAGAGAAATGCTTATGAATACCTAAAAGGAATGGTAAAATGTCTCAAGATGCATCTTTTTGATGTTGTTAACCGATATTGTGCCATATTCGTTGATGATACATCAGGAAGTGAAGAAAACTATGATGGTGAACTTCTCTTCAGTTGGTCCATGCATCAGATTGCATCTCACCTCAAAACTCTTTAGATTATGCTCCCAAATATAACAGAAGGCGAGTCATTGTCCAATATATTGGACCAGCGCATGGTATGTGGTAGGCTTTGTGTATTTCTTGAATTATTTTTTGTTAACCTATCTATTTTATTATTGCTCTTTTGTTTTTATGTATTGAGAATAGCAATCTTATCTTCCACATAGGAGTTAAAAGTTCTTAGATATCCACAAATCTAAACAGCCTAGGTAATGTTTTCATACAAACACACTGCGCTGTTTAATGGCTACACAGTTTTTCAGTGGAAGTAGCAAAACTGTTTTTCGACATTGGATTATTATGCCTCTTGAACTTAGCAACATGTCTGCAATTTGCATGCCTCTGCTGAAGACCCTATGTTCCATCTTATTAAATCTTAAGAGACAAATATGAAGTTAAAATAGATATGGTTATAGGTTTAAGCCAATATATATATTTTCCTGAACCTAATATGAACCAGTATATGTACTTCCTCAGTATTGTGCCATGGGGCTTGGTTGGGTTGGATTGGATTTTCAGGGATTGCTTTCAACTCTGTTTGAAGAGTATTTACGGTTCATTTATCTTTTATTTGTTTCTGGTCAAAGATCACAAGGTGCACAACTCGGTTTTTTTCAGGTGTGCAAGGCTGTCCTAAACCTATTTTCAAAGAATATGAGTACAGTGGTGGAGAATTGTTTAACCGGATTGTGGTTCGGGGACTCTATACATAACGTGCTGCAGTTGAGATTATGCGAACAATAATGAAAGTTGTTTAGGTAATTTCTACCAATTTTTGCTTGACAAATCGTTAGCATTTAGTTTATTGAATTGGTACAACCGTACATGTTTAACTATAAAAAATATAAATAATGCTTCGTAAGGGCTGTTTGGATGTGCATTTTAATTGAATATGTGAACGGCTAAATGATATGACTACAACAAGTACATTACTCGAACCCTGTACTTATATCATTGTAGCCATTATGGAGTTTGGAAAAATGGCCCTCTGCTGCAACCTTTATAATGTAGAAGTTTGTTTCTTACTAAGTTATTTGTGTACGATTAGTATACTATTTGTTGTTTTCTTGAAGGCAATATAATCAGGTTGGTAACTAGCTAGCCCAAATCGCTTATAGAATTATTTCAATAACTTTAATCTCGGTGGCCCTCAATTTCAAATACGTTGGACAGTTTAGGTATTATTGACTATGTATGTGATACTATTACTAAGTTTTTATATTTGACTCTTCAAATTTCATTTTATTTTGTTTGCTCTTTACATCAAATCAATGTGTACAATTTAACCATCTCAAAAGATCCATCATTTCTAACTCTTTTTACTTAACAATATATCTTATCGTCTCTACAGGTGTTAGATTTGGCGTAATTTTTCATGGAGTCTTAAAGGAGGGTGCACAACTGCACACTACCAGTTCAAATCATTGGCTTGTGAACGCGCAATCTACAATTTATGGGACAACACCTAAGCATTATTATTCAAACCTTGACATGGTGAGAATTTGATGTTTGCGTCGACATCTTCTCAGTGAAAAGAGGTCTGTTGAATTTGACAAGGATGAGAAGCAACTTGATGCTTAACTTTCCTACAAATACATATACAGTGGTATATGTTCTGCCTACATGAGGGTAAGTTTATCTTTCTCACACAACTTGTGTTGGCAAAATCTGTATGACCAGTAAAAACACTTGAAGGTAAAGAGGTTCTGAATCCTTCAATGCTTCGATTTATTTAAGAAGCTTATTGACTTATTGTATTTTACAAAGGTACGAACACAACTCAAGTAAAATGTTAGAGAAATTATTGGCTTTTCTAGAAGGGAACTATTTGTCTGCGCTTTTCAGAAAAGTAGTTTCAGATAAGCTAAATCCAAACAACCCTTAGGGAGTTACCATGACTCCGAACCCAAGCGCTACCTAATAGAAAAATGAGAATTACAGCCGGTTTATAATCTTCAATGGGCGTACTGATGTAAGTAACTGTCGTTTATATCATTAGATTACAACTATTAACGAGTCAATTTACAAAAGACAAGATTAGTGTTACACCATTTTATTGTTCTCAATTTTTTTCAGAAATGTTAAAAAGTGATGTGAGTATGGAACTTATCTAATAGAAATGCTAGGAAGGAATCTGAGCAATGTTTAATCGATAGGTTTATGAAAGAAGAGGTGAAGATTCAAGCTTAGGAGAATCATGAAAAGAGGAAAGCTGAGTTGGAGATGAAAAGAATAAAGGTAACGGCTTGGTGTTTTTCATTTTAACAGGCTACTAACAGTTACAGGAGTATATGACCTTGATAAAAGAAAGAACCAATTTATAGGGTGTTTGGGATTGCTTATATCATGGGATCTCCAAGCAATAGTATGTCCTCTACAATTTATTGAAAACTGAACATATTGTTAGTATTATTGTCGTTACCATCATGGGACCTCAAACCATTTACACATGTTGTTTGCTACGTAGTAATAGATGAGGCTATGGAATTAAATAACTGAAAATGGTTAAATATCGGTCCATGTTACAATTGAATTAAAAATTACCTGAGTTAATTGTTTATTCTAGTAATTTTTAGAATTAGAGGCGAAAATTTTCTAGATTAACTAATGAATTGTTTGATTTGGGTTGTGTAGTATTTATAATATGTCACTTGGATAAAAAAATAAGTTAGTTGCAAAAGAAACTGTAATTAGATTGTGGTCAAGATCATAACTTTTTCTTTAAAATTGTTGTGTTGTTGTGTTAAAAAGAAATGTTGTGTTGTTCGTTATCTGTTAACTTCTATGTTCTTGAAAGATTGTTGTCGAAAACTTATAACAAAATTAATAACTTTATATTATCAATATTCATATGAATACAGGGAAATGTATATTTTTGCCTTTATGTTTAATATTTCATATTTGTGTAAATTTATTGTTCTTACATTTATGTAAAATAAAATTATGGCACTAGCCCGCCCATCGGGCTTGTCTTTGTAACGGCACAAGGCTGCAGGTATTAAGGATGGGAACTATTAATATAGAAGGACGAATTATTTCAGGTGGTAAGGTTGGAACAATTTGCGCTATACCACGGATGCTCATAAGCCCTTCTGACACAAAAATGCCTTTCAAGTTAAATAGGAGACAATATCCTATTTCTGTTTGTTTCGCTATGACCATAAACAAAAGCCAAGGTCAAACTTTGTCTCAAGTTGGCTTATTGCTACAACGCCCTGTCTTTTCACATGGTCAATTATATGTCGCTGTTTCGAGAGTTAAAAGCAAGGGAGGTCTTAAAGTGATTTGCTGTGATAGAGATGGAAACTATTCGGATGAAACAACTAATGTTGTCTACAAAGAAGTCTTACATCGCCTTTAAGCATAACAGTTTTTATTTTAATGTTATTCACAAGTTATTATCTTCACGAATTCTATTTTATTGTATTATAGATTTTTTGTCATGTTAAGTTCTTTTTAAAGTACTTTGCGTATTTTTATGTGTTTTTTCTTTAGTTTATTGTTTTTTATGATATTAATATAACGATAAATACAAAATAAAATTGTAGAGCTAGCCCGGCCATCGGCCGGGTCTTGAAACTAGTATATATATATATATATATATATATATATATATATATATATATATATATATATATATATATATATATATATATATATATGATTTTCATTATAAGTGGGAAGATCTTGGAGAGACCACTTGGGGCATGAATTTGTTAGCTATTGTAAGGGTTTTTAGCCCTCAAAACTTCATGTTTTATTGAAGATAAGTTATTCAATCTTTACTCATTACAGTATGTCTATGTGTTGTGTGATTATTTGTTTATCTTCTCTTCTATTTAATATGCTAGGCTAAATTTATTAGTGTTGCTTAGGATTGAACGAAACCTAGTTATTGATTATTGATTGTCGTCTCTTGCTTAATTAGTTGTTGTCGCGTTAGGAGTTGGAAAACTAGCTAGATCTTAGGATGTCTGCTTAAATGTCCGACTAAACGCTCTACTATAGTGCAATGGTTGGTTTGTTCATTGTATTTATTACGTGAATTATGGTCGCTGACATTAAGAGTCTTAACGAGTACAATATATTCTTTCTTTGGGAAGCGTTCGCTGACATTAGGATTTTTAACGAGATCTATACATTCATAGAGTTAGGGTATTTGGCACCTCCGTACGATTGATATTTAAGGAATACAACGCTTTAATTAAAACAAGGACGTGATAATTCGACTAACCAATAAGATATAACTACGGAGTAGTAAGATTCTAAGTAAACACATTTACCTATCATACGAGCTCTTACCAATTTACACTTCCGCATATTTAGTTTAATTAGTTAATTAGTAGTTACAAAACCAAACTATTCAAACGTTGAGATTTTTACTTGCTTTCTAAAAAATATAAAAAGACCAAAAATAATCATCTTTCAACCCTTAGACTTAATTCGTCATACACTTCGAGCCTTCCCAATACTATTCCCTTAAAGAACGATCAATCCCCCGTGTCTTACCTATAATACACTACAACGGTTAGGTACTCTACGTAGGAGAATTGTAAAACTTCTTGTGTTTACATAAAAGTCATGGCCTTGAAATGGGTTCAAACTAAATTCTTCAATTGTAGCGGGTGGTTTGTATAAATTTCCGTTGCACTCTACTTTATTCGTGTCATAGTCACCCCTTGTGCACGACCCATTACCCGACACATCAAAGTTGCAACCGGTCCTACCCTAGATTCTACCACTCGTCCATGCGGATGGGGCTTCAAAAGAGATTGAATTACCTTTTGTGAGCTCGAATCCAATGGTGCTAAAATTTGATGTGCCCCAGATTCCGGGCCAAACAGTGAATTCACAATTATTAAGAAAGGTAATACCACAACTAACAAGAAGCTAGCATATATTGTGGTAAGAAGTTACAATTACAGGAAGACTTGATTAGATCAACCTTATTAATTTGAACTGAATAATTTTATATGTTATATTTCAGGTTAAATTTATCTAAAACTTGTGTTTTGGACCACATCAATAATTGTAGCGCCGAGTATATTTTATTTTGAGATAGTTGCGTGAAAGATTACCCACCTCTTATCTATTTGATTATTCATGATTTTGTTGTAGACTGGACATTTATGAAGGAAATAGAAAAAAAAGTTATCCAATTAACTTTTACTAAGTGTATGCACATATTCGATTGAGATAAGCTATAGATTGTATTTTTTTGAAAATAATTGTACTGCACTGAATGATCTCTTATACAAAGAGATGGGATCCTTTACAAAGTTTTCAAATTTAAAAAGTCTAGAAAGCCACTCACAATGTGACAAGTGTCCCCCACCCACCCTCTCATTTTTTTCTTATTAAATTCGGTTAGGGGTCATTTTGGTCATTTTAACCCGTTTTTTATATTCCACCCCAAATTTCAAACGCAAATAACTTTCAAACGACAAACTTTTACGAAAAACCGATTTCACCATAATTTTTAAAATTTAATCCCCTTTAATTTGATATAAATATTGTTAAATATTTTGAACTTTTTTTTACATGTCAAATGGTTCTTGATTTTCTTTATTTTTTTGGCATTTTTTGCCCTATTTTTAACCCTCATAAACGTCGAATCGTTAAAAACATAAAACATGAAAGTTATAGATTTTTGTTCACTGTTTACCCAAAAATTTGAATCACTCAAATTCGATGTCATATGGGTAAGATATCACACGTTAAAGATGGTGTTTTACTCATATTTGTTGTATACAAGGTGATTGATAAAATGTCTAGCTTAGATTTTTAGTGTTAAAATTGAGCTAGCACTTATTTTTGTCCCACAACGCATCATTAATCATTTCATTAATGTAAGATTCAAAAAGTGATGTTTTTTAATAGTTAATATTTTAAACTATTAAAACTGATGAACCAAATCAAACTGTTTAAAAAAAAAGCATAAAACTAAAACTGATGAACCTAACTAAAACTTAAACTATGATTGATGTACCAAACCAAAACAGTTGAAAAAAAGCATAAATCAAAAACTAATGAACCAAATCAAACATAGTGCCATCAGTTTAGTTTGGTTCATCAATCATAGTTTCAGCTTAACATGTTGGTGTTTGTTTTGTTTTGTTCATCAGTTTATTTTGGTTCATCAATCATAGTTTCAGTTTTGGTTTGGTTCATCAGTTTTGGTTTGATTCTGTTTTTCCAACAGTTTTAGTTTGGTTCATCAATCATAATTTCAATTTTGATTTGGTTCATCAGTTTTGGTTTTATGTTTTTTTTCTAAAAGTTTTTGTTTGGTTCATCAATCATATTTTCAATTTGGCTAGGTTTATCAGTTTTGGTTTTATGCTCTTTTACAAACAGTTGTGGTTTGGTTCATCAATTCATCACTTTTAATAGTTAAAAACTTTAACTATTAAAAAACATCACTTTTTTAGTCTTACATTAATAAAATGATTAATGATGCGTTGTGTGACAAAAATTAGTTCATTTAACTCAATTTTAACATTAAAAATCTAAGCTAGATATTTCATCAAACACCTTGTGTTCAACAAATATGACTAAAATGTCATCTTTAACGTGCGATATCTCACTCATATCATATCGGATTTGAGTGATTCAAATTTCTGTGTAAAGAGTGAATCAAAATCAAAGTTTTGTGTTTTAAGTATTTTATGATTCAACAATTTTTAAGGTAAAAAATAGGGTCGAAAATAGCAAAAACATCAAGAAAATTATAACCCAATGAATATGTAAAAAAAAAGGTTTCGAAATAATTAAAATATTTATACCAAATTAAAGATAATCAAATTTTAAAAATTATGGTGAAATCGGTTTTTTCTAAAACCTTGTTGTTTAAGAGATGCGCGTTTGAAATTTGAGGTGTAAAAGAAAAAACGGGTAAAAAGACCATATTACCCATGGGCGGATTTTATGTATAATTTAGAGTGGGGGGCACGTGTCATATTATGGATGTCTTTCTACACTTTTTAATTTTACCCACTTTGTAATAGATCACCAATAAAATCCTTATCCATTATCAGTTTTATTATTTTTGAATGCCTTTCTATATTAAGCAAAATTTGTAGTGCATCTTTCTTTAAAAAAAAGCAAAAACTTATAGCGCATGTTATAGACTGATCCTACAGTAAGCATTATTGTATATGAAATGATTTGCACACTCCATAAAATGATTAGGATACTCAAATTTAGGGTGCGTTTAGTATCTCACTATCGGAATGAGGCTATTACTATGAAAGTAATTAAATGTGTTTGTTTAACATGGGGGGCCCACTACTATGGTAATAAATGATATATCTAATCCATACTCCATATACATCAAGGGACCAAGGTATGGATTTTTCATAGGTGAGGGACCCACCACTACTATCAAACTCATAACCATTGTCATTCATGGCAGCATACCAAACGCACCCTTATTATGTTTGGACTTTTATACTCTCACAGTCACCCTTTCATTTTCACCTTTGGAAGTGTATAAATGGCTAAACACAATAAATTTGAGTGTTTCAATCATTTTATAGAGTGTACAAATCATCTCCCTTATTTGTATGTTTGTGTCAATCATTGCACTTATGTGTATAATATTTTTCACAATTAAGAGCTTAATTTAATTGTACAATTTGCTTGAGCCTTCTCAGTTTGCACTGTTTGTATTTCCTTTGTAAAAATGAGGCTTTTTATTTCTAAAAACAATGAAGTTGAAATGAAGTTGATGATTAGTTTTTTACTAATAAAAATGTTGTAAGGATTGTCCTTCAGCTCATTTCTCTAACCTATTCATCTATCAGAAAGACTAGACTAGCATTAATAGCTTGGTCTCTCAACAACAACAATAATCAATCACGCCAAAACGAGGTATGTGAATAGGGTGCTCCTATAGTTTCTAATCTTGTTGATTTTCGTGGGTAACTTCACCGAAATTATTCAAATACTACGGTAACTAAAAAAAATAAAAGGTTATACCATTATCACCCATATCATTTTTACCCATTCTGAAAAGAAATTCGTTTGACCCGATATCCAATAGGTATGATCCATCTATTTTTCTATTATACTACATTAAACAATAAAACTAAACAATCTAGTTACAAACTTGGTGATATATATAACATACCAAAATGAGCAATAAAACTAAACCTTACATGAGCAACAGAATGCATCCAAAATGAGAATCAAAAGCGAAAAATGACCAATGATTTTTAAGACTTTATTTTCATTTACATTATAACTTACTTTTAAGACTTAATTTCATTACTTGGATTTGTAAGTTTCAGGTTTTAGGTACGGTCACCAATGATTTTTCTTTGTTGTTTTAGGGTTAGCATTTTTCCTTAAAGATAAATATTTGAAATATAGAGTTGGATAAGATTGTTTTTTTAAGTATGGTCAAAGTTTGTTTTCACTTTCGTCTTAAAAATAGAGTCGAATGGATGATTTTTACTGCAATTAATCAAAAGTTTGTTGTGACTTCATGTTTATCAGGGTTGTATCCACATATATTTTATATTGTCGACCAATCATAATTATTCATAAATCGCATATATAATGAAAATACATTTTATTGACCAATATCCTTATAACTGTCATTAGCGAAACTCATCAATGTTTGTATGTTAAAACAAATAATTGAAAATAAGTTGAAACAAATAACTAGAGTACATAAGGGGGAAGGCTGAATATAAGGTAACAAATTTTCTCAAATTAACTAATATACGTAACATATTTATTTGTTTTAGGTCTAAGAAGCGTATAAACTTCAGCCATTAAAAGTTTGATTAAGAAAATAACTTTCATTGTAAATGATTCTGATTAGATGACTATTTTCAAACTTGATACTATCAATTAGTTATTCAGGTTAATTAGAATACCAGATGAACTGAATAACCACACTCAGTAATATTTTATTAATATTTGGTCAAGTTAGATTATTCGAACCTCGGTATTTTGACACCCCTATTTATAGAACGCATGTTGTTTATTATGAGATAGTTAAGCTAGTGGTCAATGATCATAATGAAAACATAACACTGAAAAAGCGATCGGTTAGTTGTTAAGAAATGAAAAGGGATGTGACGTTGATATAGCAACAATGATAGACGGTGGTATTCCGTAGATACATGGTTCTGTAATACTTTCATTACTTTGTCCACCGATTTCGGAATTAGTTGTTACAGGGTTTGCTACCACAAATGAACCTATCCATGTTAAAAGATGCACTATGTAATAATTGAAACTGCTTTGGTAACTAGTTTGACTATTAAATCCCATGAGTTGGAACTTGAGGATTAAGGATCTTTTTCTCCATTCAAATTTGGTCAGGTATGAAACCTAACGCTTTTCCTTAATTTACCAGCAAAATGGTATCTTTGATAACTCCTTCATCTTCTTATACCTCCAATTTAGGACCATAAAGAAAACTCGCTTTCTTTAGGATCCAGTCTTTCGGATAGAAAGAAATACGACCTCCCAAAATGATGATTGCCGTGCAGCACATTTCTCTGTCTTTAGAGCGAAGGGAATCGTAACGCAACAACGGCGTTTTGTCCTAGGTGTACAAATTTCAACGGCGTTATGCCGTTAACACCATTTCTAGGCCTTGTGCGTTGTTGTTGCGTTATGATCTGAGTTACCGGGATAACGTGCGTTGAGAGCCATGGACAAATTGCAAAAACACCCCTTGGACTTGCATTTCATGGCAATGGCTATAATTCAAAAGAAAAATAAATAAATGTGTGTTTCTGGGTTTGCGTTTGTGTGTGTAGTGTGTGTGTGCAGGTACAAGTGAAGAAGACGAGTTTTTTTTTTGGCTAACATTTAATACTAGAGGTTTGGGCTGGGCTTAGGGCTGAGCAAACGGACCGGCCGGACCGGACCGACCGACAAAACCGACCGGACCGAGACCGACCGGACCGGACCGACCACATTCGGTCCGGTCCTCGGTCTAAGCTTTTTGCCAAATTCGGTCTCGGTCCGGTCGGTCCGGTCCGGTCCGGTCCGGACCGACCAAAAACCCGAAAAAACTTGCCTAATTGGACCGGACCGACCGAAGACCGACCGGACCGAGACCGGACCGAGACCGGACCGACCATATTCGGTCCGGTCTCGGTCTATGGTTTTCCGGTTCTCGGTCTTCGGTCCGGTCCGGTCTTGGCCGGTCCGGTCCGGTTTCCGACCGATGATCACCCCTAGCTGGGCTAGAATATTGGACCAAAAGCATTTTAACTTTTTTTTAATAGTTTTTTATTATTATTATTATTATTATTATTATTATTTATTATCAACCATCACTTTTATTAACAATAAATAGGATTTTACAAGAAATTGGTGGGGAGCCGAGAAACCAACTGGGCCCCCACACCTCTAGCAATGGCGAAACCAATCCTATTAAAAATATGAACGGCAGCCCGCGCTCCAATGTCTTGAGTCGTAGAGAAACGTCGAATACGCTTTAGAAGAGTTACTGCATCTTTCTCAAGTTCTCCAAAAGAGGAGAAAGAGAAGGGGAGGAACCCATATCCGATATCCACACATTTGGCCTCATACTTGACACGTTTACGTTGTGCAGCTTCAATAACCGCTCGACCTGGCATAAAATCAATCATACCAGATTGCGTCAAAGGTGACGACCCCGTAAGATCAACACAAACATCAAACCCACCATCCCAAGAGTAAAGTAATATATCAGCTGGGCGCAAAGATCTATCCTTATCACCATAAAGCCCAATATCCACCTCCTTACGAGCTGAAATTCCGGACCGAGAGCATACATCAACAAGAACATCACGCACAATATTATGCCGATGTTTAATGCCAACAATACCCGCACAAGAAACCGCGTGATCCCCATAAATATCTCCTGTAAAAACACGAGAACAAGCTGAACACAGTACCTGAACAGTGAAAAGAGGAACACCCAGCCGATAACACAACACACAACGGTATGTCCGGGCATTCATAGTTTGACCCAATCCAGATATAGGAGTCACCCTGAGCCAATCTGAAGTATGATCCTCCTTTAGAGAGCTCCATAACGCCATCTGTCGAGGAGAAAGATGGAATGTAGATTCAACAGTTTGCGTAACCCGATCGAAATATATATCTGCCAATTTCTTCATGAGTTTGGGGGCAGCGACCTCGCTTAGGTTACTCAAAAGGTCAATATCCATATCCATATTAAAAGTACATAAAGCATCATCAAAGGAGGGACCAGCAGTTACAATACCAGAACTATGGAGAAGCTTAGTCTGTAAGCTAGCAGATTGAAGTCTAGACGCAAGAAAAGCATATTTCAAGACATCTCCTGCAGAATAAACACCAAGCCCCCCCAAAGGCAAAGGGAAAGGTGGCAAGTCTCCACTGCCAATCACCAAAACTAGGCCCAGAAGCAGTGACAATACGTTCCAATGAAGAACGAAGTGACGCATCAAAAGAAACCTGAGCACACTCAAAGACCATGGGGGAACATGTGCGCATAGAAAAATACAACTTGGAAATACCTGCACATGCACGGAGTAGCAACAACTCACATTGAGGGTCGTTAAGTTTAGCAACAGCATCCATAAGATCAATGGTTTTAGCCACCCTTTTCAAAACCAGCCTACTACCAAACTCAAAATCAACACTAACAGCCCCACCCAATAATTTAACACCATGTAAGGGGCGAGAAATATTGGGAGGGAACACACCCGCATATCTGCTTCTAGGGTCTTCCTTTGGCCAAAAGACCTCAGTTTTATCAACGTTGAGGTGTAAGCCACGACTAGGTCCATCCATCATAATCAACTCTAAAACCTTACCCACAACCAAAGTATCTCCAATAACAGTACCATCATCCAGATACCATGCTTGAAAAGAAAGGTTAAAAGAGTCTCTAATCTTACATGCCAGGGGATGTAACACTAAAGCAAAAAGAAGAGGCCCAAGCGGATCACCTTGTTGCACACCTTGATGAGACCAAAGAGTATGCTCACCATAATATAATCTGGCAGGGCTAGAGTAATAGAATTCCACCCATTGTGAAATAGCCGGAAAATGAAGCCGAACCTCGAGCAACATAACAGCCCGATCCACCATGTTGAAAGTGTTTTTAAAATCAACCAACAACATAGAAAGACCAACATCACCCCCACGATCCTCAACCAAACGATTCACTGCATGAAGAATAGCCTCCCCTCCTCCCGATACCCCAACACCAAATTGTAAATCATCTAAATAACCATCTGAAGAATGGCCAATCATAGATGCACAAACCTTGGAAACTAACCGCCTCCAAACAGTCCCAACAGCAATAGGACGGATACCCCCACCTGGTTTGACTAAGGGTGTGAGAGGAGCACTAGCAATGTACTCACCCAACTCCCTCGGGCATTTACTAGCAAGGAAAAGGTTCACCACGTGGGTGATAGATGCGATCAATTCATCAGAAATAGCCACAGCCACACCATTTAAACAATCCAAAAGGTGTTGAGAGCGCAATCCATCTCGCCCACAAGAAGTACTACGAGGGAAACCATAAAAATTACATGAAATTGGAGGGGAGTATAAACACAATATGTGCTCCCACCCCTTTTTGAATACAGAAACTAACTCGATGAAAAATAAAAGTACCACTCTTAACGTTGTTAGAGTGGCTGTTGGCAATAGTCCCGACACGTGAAATTGTATTCAAAGCTTTCACATCGAGTTCCCCAAACGTTGAAAAAGTGAAAGGGACGAACTTGTATCCATTGTTTTCATATTTGGACGCATACTTCTTCCTTTTCTTTTCCACAACATTACTCAAAGCAGCCACAGGAGCCCATGACGTCACTCCAGTCCCAGTAAACGGAGAGACCCCAGTCACATCCAGACACGCGTCCTTACCTTGGACCCAGTTGAATAATAGCATATCTGCAGGGCGTAATTCTCTCCCTTCCTCTGAAAGAAATCCCATTGGAGCCTCTTTACGAACCATAATCCCGGCTTTGGAACATATGTCAACAAGGATATCACGTACCAAATTATGCCTGAACTTAACACCCACTTCGCTAGCGCAGTGGACCGCGTGATCCCCCTCATTGGTCCATACTATGTGTATTGCAACTCGGGCATAGACTGCCTTCAGAGAACATAGGAATCGCGAGCCTGTAACATAACACAGATCGAAATTGGCGAGGATTCATCCTTTGTCCTAGACCGTCGATAGGGATGGTAAAGAGAAAGTCTTGTGCATGTGGGGCGCGGATGCTACTGAGTATAGCCACCTGCCTTGGACTTAGCGAGTACATGGAAACAAGGTCTTTCTCAATGACACCGAAATAACACTTTGCCAATGTTTTCATCAGTTGGGGGGCAGAAGCGCCCCCGGTGGCAGCGAGAAAGTCGGTGTTGCAAGTAGCGTTGAAAATATCCAAGGCATGCGAGAATGAAGGGCCATGTGTAACGATACCGGTTTTGGTAAGTATCTTCTCCTGTAGGTCATTCGTTTGCATACGAGAAGCGAGGAAGGCATATTGTATGATATCTCCCGCTGAAAGAATACCGAGACCACCAAGCTTTATTGGGAGAGTGGCAAGCCGCTACTGCCAATCACCAAAACCCGGCCATGAGGTAGTAACAATCTTCTCCAAGGATGCACGTAACGTCTGATCGAATTGAGCTTGGGCCTCTGATAAGTACAAGGGGGAACATGTTCTCAAAGCGTAAGATAATTTTGAAACTCCTGCACAATTACGCAAGAGGAGCAGTTCACACTGAGGATCATTGAGCTTGCTAATGGTCTCCATTAAAGATATGGTTTTAGAGACTCTTTTGGAAGCCAAGTCTCGATAGAAACCGTCATCCAAGCTGACAGAACCCCCTAGAAGTTTGACGCCATGGAGCGGACGAGCGATATTCATAGGGAACACACCATCTGATATACTCCTAGGATCCTCCACAGGCCAGAAGAGTTCAGTCTTATCGACATTCAAGAACAAACCACGAGCCGGGCCCTCCGTCCTGATGATGTTCAACGTCGTAGCGACCGTGAGAGTATCTCCAACAATAGTACCATCATCAAGATACCAACCCTGAAGGGCAAGCTCACAAGAGCGATTAATAGCATGAACCAAAGGGTGCAAAGCTAGGGCAAATAACAAAGGCCCCAGCGGATCCCCCTGTTGAACCCCCTGACATGACCAAAGGATAGAGTTATCATAATAAAGCCTGGCAGGGCGTGCATAACAAAACTCAACCCAAGGGGCAATGGACGGGCATCGTGCTCTAGTTTCCTGTAGTAAGACACTCCTCTTGACCAAATTGAAAGCATTCTTAAAGTCCAGCAAGAGCATAGAGTGTCCAACTTCATCACCTTTAGACTCAATAAGCCTATTCACAGAATGGAGGACGGCCTCACAACCCCCCCGGGACTCCAACCCCGAATTGGAAATCCTGCAGATAAGAATTCATGGAGTTACCAACCGACGAGGAAGCAACCTTGGACACGAGCCTTCTCCAAACCGTACCAACAGCAATAGGCCGTACACCACCACCGGGCTTGACTAAGGGGGTCAAGGGGGCACTAGCGATATATTCACCCAGTTGGATGGGGCACTTACCGCTGAGGAACATATTAACAATTCCGGTAATAGATTATTATTATTATTATTATTATTGTTTATAAATTGTTATTTGTAAATAAATTTAATAAATAAAGTGTTTAAATGTTTAATAAATGAATTTGTTGTGGGTAGAATTTGTAAATTTTTAAAAGGTGGTGTTATTGGATGTTATGAGTTCCTGGTGTTTTTGGTGTTGAAATAATGTGACGTTGACGTGACGGTGGTGTTGGTGTTATAACATGTTAACACTCCCTACACTCTTAACGTTAGAAAGACTGCTATTAACAGCTTGCTCATGTGCTATAATTTTTTGCTGATCTTACTGATTATTTTACCCATACATACGTATAAAGATATTTAAAAAACAATCACTAAAATTATACAAATACTGCAGAAAGCTATGAATCGGCACATTAATAAAAATGACTAAACAATATAGTTACAGAAGTTATACATATTACACCGAAATAAAGTACCTTACATAAGTAACAGAAACAAGCATCCAAATGAAAACATGAGTAATTAAGGCTCGTGCATTTTTTCAGGACCATATTACTATTTCTGGCCACCCTTTACTTTTTCATGAGCATGCCAAAAAAAGCGTCCAAACAAGCTAACCTTCTTTTCGTTCTTCAGTTTTTTCATGTTCCCCTCTAACACCGTCTAATAAGAAACAAACAAAAGCTTAGAAAATCTTATAATTCAAAACTAATAAGTTGACAGTCTAATATTGGTCATAGAGACAGAATTAAGTTATACCTTCATGCGCTGAAGCGCCTCAACAGATGCGTCTTGGTTGTCCTGCAGCCACTTAGTCGTGTCAACAATAGCATTTTCCATTTTCTTCAAGCTATCAGGGTGCACCTTATTCTTGATACCATATTCCTTGATCATATTCTTCATGCTGCATATGCAATCCTCTAATGCATTGTAAGCCACCACTTTCTTCTTGAATTCTTGGTCCTCAAATTTGTACTCGTTTGCATCATTTACCATCTTATCAATATCTTGCTCGGAAAGTCTTCCATTTTCATTGGTGACAGCAAGTCTCACTGTTTTACCGGTTGATAATAGCTTCGACATGACAGTGAAAATACCATCCTTGTCTATTTCAAAGGTAGTATCCATAACTGGAACTCCTTTGGGAGCAGGTGGAATTCCAGAAATTGTGAGCTTCCCCAACAAATGGTTATCTGTAGATCTTGCTCCTTTTTTTTGGGTAAAAGGTCAACGACCCGGTAAATATATTACTCCAAAAAACATTTAAGTACAACGGATATGAGTGAATCCCATATCTCAGCCCGTTACATAGGCGAAAAGCTTACATAACAAGATACTTCCTATTTTCTAGACAAGAAAACAAAACCACTACCACGTATTATTGCAAGACTCGGACAAAAATATAAACTACTTCCTACGACCTTGGAGATTAGAGCCATAAATGGCATTAAGTGCATCCAATTCACCTGGAAGATCATAAATTTGCTTCGAGTAATCATCATAGTCATCAAACTCATCTTCACGCTCATGACCACCACCAAATAGATTAGCTGATTCGTCGAACGTGTTAAGAACCTCTTCCTCATCACTATCAGAAACCACAACATCACCCACCTTGGAAAATGGGTTAGCCCTCTTAGTGACAGAGGCAGACGGAATAGGATGACCTTCATCATCCACAAGAGTAGCTTTCCCATCAATAAGTAGCTTTTCAAGTTTACTAATCTTCTCAACTATGGGAGTAGAACCAACTTCCTTAGTTCCCATTGAATCACTCACAATCGGTTCTTGTGATGTAGTACCAGTCTTAACCGACTCATCCTCATTAACTTCCATTGTACGGCCAACATCCACATCCATGTTGGTGTCAGAAGTAGGAATACCAAATGCATCCGTATCATCCATATTAAGAGCATCAAATTGGTTAGATGTAGAAATCTTCGTACCACTAGAACTAGCCACATCAGAAGTCGTCTTCTTAGTGCTACCAGCATACTTAGTCGTCTTCTTAGGCTCAGGAGGAGTCTTTTTGGGTTGATACTGAAACTGCTTACCCACAACAGGTTTAGTAAACCCCCCTTGACCCGGAATTGTAGGACCACCTTGCTTTCCTTTCTTCCTGTGATTGACAGTCTTGAAACTATCATTAACAGGCTTAGTAGACTGAACATGAGGAATAACAACTGTAGGACAATCAGTCAGAGTATGACCAAATATCTTACACTTGTCACAACGAGGTGATTGCCACTCGTATTCCACCCGTATCTTCTCAATAGTCGAACCTGAACCATCAAGTAAAGGTATCTCAACAGTGAGGCTATCCCTAAGCACCTCATCCGATCTCACTTCTATCATGCATCTAGCAAAACTACTACGGCCCCACGATTCCTTGCACATTTGGCTTGTAAAAGCATCTAACCTTTTGGGCGTGGCAATCAGTGTGGCAAGAAGACTGAGACCATCATCAGAAAACATAGCTAGGGGAACATCATGGAATTTAACCCACACCGGGATATTAGTCAAATCCTCTTTAAGTAGGTTTGTGTTCAAAGTCCATGGTTTAAGAATAATAGGAACATTTCTGATCAACCAAGGACCGTTTTCAAGCACATCATCAACACCTTTCTTCGAGTTGAATTTAAAGAAGAAGAACCCCTTAGCATTCATCATTACCTTTTGCATACCAAACTTAGCCCATGCATTGCGGACATAGTAATCAACAACCGGAAAAGCAAGGCGTTGGCCAAGAAAGTAACCGTAGAGAGTATTTTCAAACCGCGTGTTCACCTCTTCCACTACTTTCATTGGAACTGAAAGGTCAACATCAGCCTTCTTCATGCTACATTCCAACCTACGAAAGTTTGAAACATGTTTCAGAGATTCATTAGAAGTGGCACCCGCGTAAGAAACCAACTTCACTCCCGTACCATTAGTAGTATCAACCTTGTGAGCATTAGGGCCAGAAGTTACACTCCTATTCATATTCACATTTATCCCACGCGAAGGAGGAGTACTTGGAATATTAACTTTATTAGCTCCAATCTCACATTGAATTTTATTCATGGCATCATCAAAATTCTTATGCGCATTATCAATCAAGTGCTTAACAGTATCAGCACTTGTAATCCGTTCCAAGTCGTCACCATGAGATGTATCTTTCGTAAGTGGAATCGGCTCCACTTTCTGAGTACCATTCATAGAACATTTAGGTGCATCATCCTCATTCAAACTAACACTACTAGGGTTCATCATTGAGGATGGACTCAACTCACCAAAGCTAGTAGTAGCCTTATGAAGATTACCAAGTGAAACCGGCTCCACCAGGGCATGTTTGCACCCAACCAAATTATTATCAATCATACCAAATGACAAATCAACACCCTCAACATTAACTTTATCATTCCCACTAGGCTTGGACACATTAGTAGCAACTTTAGAAGCATTCAAGTTGTTAACACTAGGTATATCCTTCGAAGCAATATTCTTGTCAAAGAATCCTTTTTCCATCTCTCTTTAAACCCACAAACACACCAATTAATCAAGAACAGCAGGAAACAAACCGCGGCAAAGCATGAACAATAAATCGACTAAAGATAATGAAAACCCTAACTAAAAAGTTAGGGTTTTAGCATGAAACGCACCACTGAATCAACCTGGTCCCATTTGAATACTTGACTTTTGAATAATAAATCAATAAACAATGCAAGCATAGTATCCAAAAGCTAAAAAGAAAATCTGGTCTAATGTGATATGTAGCAATCCACCAATCGACAAGAATAATTAAATATAGAGTATATGTCGGTTGGATTGGCAATAGCAAAAACGATTGATCGAGAATAATTCAAACCACGAATGATAATTCCTACAAAAAGAATCAATTAACAAATATACAATCCACCAACCCACGTGAGATCAATGAATTGCAACAAATGTTATAATTGATCGACCAATAAGGATTTTAAGGGAATCGTTTTGCAATCGCCAATGATCGCTAAGAGAGTTTATTCTAGGGTTTTTTTACTAAGATCTTGTTTTTATTTTGTAGATCTTGCTCTTTCACCTTAATACACCTTGATCCATGCGGTGGATTGGTTGTCTTCACTTGTAGATAAAACTATGGATTTCTTCGTAGGTATTGGAGTATGGCGTGGGATCACAATACTAAATACATCTCCCTTCGTGTGTAGACCAAGTGACAAAGGTGTGACATCCAATAGACGCAAATCAAGAACAATCTTATTAACGTTACTACATAAATTTGCTGCCATAACGGCTGCACCCAAAGCTACAGACTCATCAGGGTTCACACTCTTGCATAACTCTTTGCCATCAAAAAATTCTTGAAGCATACGTTGGACTTTTGGTATCCTAGTTGAGCCACCAACAAGTATAATCTCTTCCACCCATGACTTTTCCATCTTTGAATTTTATAAACATTCTTCTAGAATCTTGATGCACTTATCGAACAAGCTCATGTTAAGCTCTTCAAATTTAGCTCGAGTAAATCTCATAGAAAAATCAATTCCCTCGTGCAAGCAATCCAATTCGATTGACGTCTGAGTAGTGCTTGTTAGAATCCTTTTTGCTTTCTCACAGGCAAATCTCAACCTCCCAATTGCCCTTTGGTTCCCAGTCAAGTCCTTATTCCATTTCCTTTTGAATTCCATAATACAATGATCCACCATTCGGTTATTGAAATCTTCACCTCCCAAATGAGTGTCACCCGTAACAGCTTTTACTTCAAAAGTACCCGCATCATCAATGGTCATCAACGAGACATCAAAGGTACCACCACCCAGATCGAAGATGAGCACATTTATCTTGCCAATAACAGTACACTTATTATCTAGACCATAAGCAATTGCAGCTGCTGTAGGCTCGCTCATGATGCGAACGACGTTCAGTCCAGCAATGCTACCTGCATCCTTAGTTGCTTGACGTTGTGAATCATTAAAATAAGCTGGTACAGTTACGACTGCATTTTCCACAACTTTTCCAAGGTATGCCTCAGCAATTTCTTTCATTTTTCCAAGAATCATTGAGGATATTTCTTCTGCCAAAAATTCCTTCTCCTGACCTTTGTAGTTGACAACAATTTTTGGTGTGTCCGAACACCCTTTAATGACCTTAAAGGGCCACAACTTCAAGTTTTCTCGCACTTTTCTATCACTGAATCTCCTTCCGATCAACCTTTTAGCATCTGAAAATGCATTGTACAAATCATAACGTTAACTTGTCACTAGTACAATGGCAACCTCCGGCGTCGACTTTTTTTAACCGTGCCGACGTCATGACGTCGGCAATATACCTTCTCGACGCCCTGTCGTCGGCAACAACTAGTCGACAGAGCCGCGTCGGCAACGTCCCTACCGACGAATAACGCCGACGACAGTGCGGGACCCACACGATTTTTGGTCAAACGAATGGGTGTGTCCGACATTTTGTTACCGACGTCACGTCGTCGGTAATGTAATAATTATTTAACGCATTAATTAGATTACCTTAATTTAGTCAACGAAAGTCAAATTTTTGTAAATTTATGCCGACGACATAGAGTCGGTACCGTTTGAAATTAGTCACCACGTTCGTTATTATGCCGACGACTTTGAGTCGGCACAGTTTGAAATAGTTAATATGTGTGTTATATTGCCGACGTCATATAGTCGGTACCGTTTGAAATTTGTTACCGTTTGCGTTATTATGTCGACGCCCTGTAGTCGGCACCGTTTGAAAATAGTTTATATCTGTATTATATTGCCGACGACATGTAGTCGGCAAGAAGTTATACTGCAGCTGCACTGCAGCCTGCGCAGCTGCCCTGCCCAGATTTTTGCCGCAAAATTATGCAGCAAAAATCTACCAATTCCAGTTTCATGTCCTGCTCTCATAACAACACATTCCAACACAAAACAATGGTTAAAACGACTATAAAGTTTATAACGGCTAAAACGGTTATATATAACCACTAAACAATTAATAAACTTTACAAAACGGCCATAAACTTTATAACACCCTCAAAATACATCATAAAGTTTACAAAACGGGTGTTATAATCGCTAAACGTAGCTACTATATCTATAAATGTTGCAATATCCTAAGTGTTCAAAGATAATAAGATTGGGGTCGTCCGGACATAGTTCCAAAGACAAAACAACACAAAATAATACCTTTACAGCCCATCGTCGTCATACAGCCCCTCGTCGTCATCCTGATCATCATCAAAACTCCCGCTGCGAGAGCCACTCTCGCTGCCAAAGCCACTCTCGCCGCCTGAGCCCTTCGCGGGAGCGCTTGCGCCGCCTCCAGCTGCATGACGAGAACCACTCTGGCTAATAAACGCCTCCCATGTTGGGTTTGTCGAGACAAAACGTGTCAACAACTCAAGCTGCTTCTCGGTTTTCTTGGCTTTCTTTCTTTCTTTCTCCTTCTCTTTCTTAGCTTCATCCACTATCGTTTTAAATTCATCAATCTTCTTCTGAGCTTCAGCAAGCTTCGTGTCAAGCTCGGACGTACCTATAAATGAAATAATCAAAATTTAAAAACGGTCATTTCAATACATAAGATTATCCAACTTTAAATACCTATAAACGAAATAATCAAAATTTAAAAACGGTCATTTCAATACATAAGATTATCCAACTTTAAATACCTATAAACGAAATAATCAAAATTTAAAAACGGTCATTTCAATACATAAGATTATCCAACTTTAAATACCTGGTGGAGCTGGAGGCGGCAAGTCTACCCGTGGCCTCTTCAAGAAGGGTACCACCTTGCCGATGCCGGGTATATGACCACGCTGCTTGCCCCCGATTACCCGAGCAAATATCTCCTCCTCCGTGAGGCACGGCTCGTCTGCCGGCATATCGGATCTAGGCTCCCGTAGTCGGACCATCTCTTCCTGTGTAGTTGAAAAAAATGAGAAAATTAATATATTAGTCGGGTTAATTACTAGATTATGTTTCAATAAATCACTAAGTGCGTGTTTGGAAAAAATAAATAAATAAATAAATAAATAACGATACTTACAAACCGAGCACGAGCCTCGTCCTACAACCAAACACCATTCTTGAAGTGGGTGTCAAGATAGGTATCGAACATGGACGGATACCGGTGGTCCTCGCTGTTCTCGAACTGTATAAATATATACACATGCATATAGGATGAAACAAATTAAAATGACTAATCAAACACCATATATATTTTATTTAGTATAAATACTTTTAATTAATATATTATTAAAATTAAATAATCTTATAAAAATAAAATGTGTCTTACATATTCGTGTCGAGATGCGGCAAATGATTTCGAACCGTGGCGGCTGAGAATCTTGTTCTTCTTTCTATTCTCTTTGTTCACAGCCGATCGTGTCTGGGCCTTCTCCGTCATGTACTGGTCGACATACGTGTTCCACTCAGCCGGCTCCAAGTTCGGAGGAGGATTTCTTCTGATCTCGTCCACTCTCGCAGCCCCACCCTTTCTCGTAAAGTAATCGCGTTTCAGTTCATATTTATTGTCACGGTATCGGGTGGCGAAATATGCTGTGAGCGCCGACCGAATGGTCTCCCACTCCTTTCTGGTGTGGTGGCGCTCCAAATCGAACATACGCTGCAATCAAATATAGTTAAAATTAATATAAAGATATAAATAAATAAAAAAATGTTAATAAATGTACACATTCAAATAATTAAATATAGAGATATAAATAAATAAACAAATTTAAATAAATATGCACATTTAAATAAATAAACACGGTAACATAACAATATATATAAAAGGAAAATGAAATAACTGACCCCGACGCTTGGAAGGAAGTTAGCCGTCAGCTCCGGTTCTATATCGTACCAGGTGTCATAGTGTAGCGGCAGCTATCGAATGAGCTCGCCGACGTAATTGCCAAACCATGCTTGGTTCGGGCCTACATGAGTGTAAGTCCCCTTATCACCAATCTCAAAGTCAATAGACTGTAGGCCACGAAGTCTCACGGCAGCCTTGAGCTTCACATTCTTATTTTCTTCGCGTGGTCGTTGCCTACCGCCATTCTGACCTCCCCTACCCCTGCCTCCCCCCT
The DNA here is from genome assembly GCA_030686995.1 of Artemisia argyi. Classification (NCBI taxonomy): domain Eukaryota; kingdom Viridiplantae; phylum Streptophyta; class Magnoliopsida; order Asterales; family Asteraceae; genus Artemisia; species Artemisia argyi. The sequence goes on from JARVZY010005943.1 coordinate 24,927, forward strand.
CTGGCCCGACCTCCTCGGCGGGGTCGCCCTGATCCTGCAATTGGAGTGAGTGAAAACGTCATAAAGTAACTTATATAGATATATGTATATATATATATATATATATATATATATATATATATATATATATATATATATATATATATATATATATATATATATACACATATATCTATATATATATACATAATATGTGTATATATATATATATATATATATATATATATATATATATATATATATATATATATATATATATATATATATATATATATATAATCTAGAAATTCTTACCACTAGCACGGTGCCCGCCCTCAATCTGACGGGTAGGGGAAGGTGGTGGATCATCGGCACCGTCACCACCATGACTCCGTGCAACTGCTGCTGCCATCTGTAAAAGTACAAGTTGAGTAACATATAGAAATTCGGGAACAAATTAACATAAGCATGCACACATTCAAATACATACACATTCAAAAGAAATATACACTTTTAAACAATCCATAACAATTTCATTAAAATAAGTGTCGTTTTACAAGTTACATTTTAAGATCAATCTGCACAATCAAAATCACTATCATAAACAACATTAGTCGCAACTTCAACTTCATCATCAGAATTGTTTGCGACTTCATTATCAGAATATGCTAAATCATAAGGATCGTCGTCTTCATCATCAATAAAATCATCGTCGTCATCAACAGGAATGATTGGTGGTGGTGGTGCCTCAACTAACGTTGATTCACCATCGATATTTAAGGTTCCAGGTTCCAAATCATTCAAATTAGCAGACAGTTGGAGATCGGATGAGTTGTTGCCATGTATCACATCATCATCGTCTTCTACCACGATGACATCCCAGATTGTGTTGTGATTTACTTCTTGGACGACCTTCCAATGGAGTGGTCGTCTGGTTTTTAAGACCTTCGAGAGATACCCATGGAACATTACAACAACGACGACACGGACATTTTATTTTTCCGGAACTATTCAATAACGGTTTGCAATGATGGAGGAAGGCGGCAAGACCATCAAGAAATTCTTTTGAACCACGATGATCTATACGGGTCCAACTCTTATCAATTATCATAACTGCATTTTTATGATGCAATCGGTTATTATATGCACTTAATTAATGATTACGAGTTGTTTTGTTCACCTAGCGCAACTATGGAAGGCAATCCTAACCCACTCTTTGAATGATTCGTCCCATATATGAATATGTATAACTGATTTACTATTTGAGAAAATTTCGGCAGCATTTCCCCTCAACTCCCCAAATATGTGCATTAAGATGGACATATTCGTAGGAGTAAAGGAGAAACACTATCGAAATAATCTCAAATAGTAAATCAGTTATACACATCCATATCCTAAATGAGACAAAACATTCAAAAAGCAGTCCCAAACAGGAGACTTTCCGAAATTAATTTCTAATAAATTAATTCCGGACGGGTTTTCTATAGGATGATTAACTTCGGACGGGGACTTTCCGAAATTAATCACTAAAATCCTAAAACATTCACAAAAGTCTAACAATAGCATATATTTTATGTTAAACAATTAGAATATAAACAATTATGAAATATAAGCCGAAAACAAAACAATATAAGCTGAAAACCAAACAATTAAAGTTAAACAATTATATAGTTACTAACAAACACACTCTAAAATCACACTATTTTTTTTCTTTCTTTTACTAGTTTAATATTTGCAACCTTCGGAATATCCTACTTAATACATACCTTGCTTATTTTATTTTTTTTTACTTATTTTGAAACTATTTAAGTTAAAAAGTTTCAAAATAAGCCATAAAAATTAAGCTTGTGAAACATAAGCCGAAAACCAAACAAACCATAAGCCCGTTATATAAGCCGAAAACCAAACTAACCAATATATACTAACCATATCCTACGGCTAGTTCAATACCTACGGCTAGTCCAATATATACTAACCATATCCTACGGCTAGTTATATAATATCCTACGGCTAGTTCACATTCCGCAACACTATACTAGTAACCAAACTATACATACGGCTGCAATCACTAAACTAGTAACCAAACGCTACAACAAAGCATAAATAAGAAGAAAAAAAATTAAAAAAAAGGAATACATACCGTACGTATCAGCTGTGGTCTCGGCTGTGGCTCGGCTGTGGTCTCGGCTGTGGCTCAGCTGTGGCTCGGCTGTGGTCTCGTCTTGGGCTCGGGCTATAATAAAAGAGATGCAATATATAATGGTTATATCAAAATTTAAAAAAAAAAAAAACTGTTGTCATCGACATGTCGTCGGGATACCAAAAGTTAATAAAAAAAATAAAACGAGGCTCTCACCCTGTTGTTACCCTCGGCTCTCACCCTCGGCTCTCACCTGCTGCTACTGTAACAATAATAATAACAATTTTATTAACAGAATTTAATACCAATTTTATTAACAATAATAATAACAAATTTTAATAACAACAATAATAATAACAAATTTTAATAACAATTTTAGTAACAAAATTTGCTCACCTGCTGCTGTTGCTGTGTCGGAGTGAAGAAGAAGAGAGGTGGGGAAGAAGAAGAATTAAAAAATGGAGGGGGTAGAGGAGAGAATTAAATAATGGAGGGGGTAGAGGAGGAGGTGCACAGTGGTGCGAGTGTCGGAGTGGTGGAGTGGTGTGGTGAGCTGTGGAGTATAATGTGGTTGGGGTGGAGGAGTGGTGGAGGAGTGGTGGAGGAGTGGTGGAGGTGTGGTGGAGGATTGGTGGTACAATCGCCGGCAGAGGGGGGGGGGGTTGTTTTTTTGATGGTTCGAAAATTATGAGCAATAATTTTGACCAGATCTGGTTTTGGTATTGCTTTTTATTATACCGTTGACATGTCGACGGTAATATTACAAGGATTTTTTATATTATTACTCATACCGACGACATGTCGACGGTAATATTACAATATTTTGTCGTTTGCGTTTGGCG
>JARVZY010005945.1:0-27883 GCA_030686995.1 Artemisia argyi
TAGGAGGCTTGAAATTGTATTATTATTTATAACATATAGTTTATGTTTGTAATTAATCGTATCCATAACTTAGGAAATTTTCAAATTAGACGTAAAATTAGGTAGTTACAATTTAGGGTTTTACATTTTTAGTCAAGAACAATTCATGGAACTTTTAATACTTCTCAAGTAATATTTTAAATAAAATGTAAGTCTTTCAAAACAATAATATTAAAAGGTGAAATGAAACTGAAATTAGATGATTTACATACCTTAGCATTCTGAGACCACCTATTCCAACAAGAAATTATATTCTTTGTTTGTGCATCAAAAAGTAGAAGCAGAAACAATTTCTGATATTCATTAGAGCTTAATACTAGAAATTTTGACATCCACCGCCACTTGCAAACATTGGTCATCACCAGCATCACTACAAAACTTGGTGCACTTGTGTTGTTTTCGGTATACTTATGTTGCTGAGTTTTAATAAGTGATGTAAATGACAAAGTATAGGAGCAATGGGTATATATACTCAATAAATGAATGTTATTTATGAAGAAGTTGTTGAATGCATTAATTGTTGGTTACAATTTATGTTGAATTCAAAACCAACTTTGAAAACTTATTCATCCAACTACCCACTCTCAACAAAGTACAAAAACATTACTATATACTAGCTGGGTACTCGCGCGTTGTGGCGGCAGGTACCCGTGTGACTATATTTTCCAGCGATAACTTTTTTCGTAGTACTTTTTTTACGAAGGCAAACAGTTTCCAGTTGCATAATCAGTTAAGATTGAATTAATGATAGTATTAACTACCTAGAAAATGTACAACGGAGGTATCTGCGCCTAACTGTAGCGATATTGATCACATGCTATAAAACCTTTTGTGAAAATCTCTCAAAGTGTTTATGATAATAAAACACAGTGTTAACACTTCGAGAGTTTTGCATTTTCTTTTGAAGGACTCCCCCTTCACATGTGCTCATGGATAATTGAGAAATTTGCACATGCGGGAGGAGTTTGCACATTTTTGAATTTATCCACTCTTAATAGACATATACCCGAGGGACACGTTTACGTTGCTTAGTTAAAGGGATCCATTATCAGCTTTTAGGTGATAACTAGCCCTAATAACTAACTTGAAGTTGCTAACATTCCTTAATAAGGAAGTTAGACCCGTCAAAGTACACATCTAAAAAGAGTTTCTCGAAACGGTACTTTCTACTTGGATAAATCCTTTCGAATACTAATTTTTAAGCATCGTCAATTCATTGGTAATATCTAAGTCGAGCTCTTTTGAGATTCAGCCACAATCTTTCAACGTTTTGATCACATTTTAATCATGTCTTCTCCTCCTCAAAAATAGCATATCGTGATATTTTTGATATCAACTGATTAAGAAAAAGCTTTTTGGAGAGAAAGACAGATTTCATTTTGCATGAATTCGGAACATTTTTGTATTTGTACTCCCCCTTAATGATAGCACATTTTAAAATCAATTAACGGTATGGAGGGAGTTATCTTGAACACTAAATTTGAGAGATTTTGAGAAATCTTTTGAACAATCTTGAAAAAGTGCTCAAGAATTCTGTTTGAAAACGAGTTTATGTTTGAAATCCTTTTCGTTTATTTATACTCGAACTTTTGAAAATGATTTCATCTTTGAACGTACGAGTCCTTGATTTGAAAATAATCAGAAGTCATCATTTAAGCCCGGGTTTCGTACTGAAGTATACGAAAGCCATAGTGAAGAAACTTTTGAGAAACGACATGTTTTAGAAAAACATTTTAAAGAACTCCCGTTCAAGCATCTGTACATGTCCGTATCATTGTTGAATGACATTTTTAGAAACGTACAGAATATTGATTTATACGAGAGACATGTCGTGAGAAGAATATTTTTGGATTTTTTGATTTTATATTGTTTTTGTATTTTTTGAAAATTTTATATTTTTCTATTTTGTTTTTGTTGGTTTTTTAAATTTTGTATTTTGTTTTTCAAAAATATTTACAGCGAAGCGATTTTGAAAACATTTTTCAAGAAGAATCGAGAAGACGTTCTAGCTCCTCAAGAGTTAGACTTCGCATGCCAATTCGTCAAACTAAATAGTCAAAATGTTCTTTTAGAAGGGCTTTAGTAAATAGATCGGTGAGTTGGTATTTAGTCTTAACGAAAAATAATTCAACAGTACCCTCTTCTACGTGCTTTTTGATGAAATGGTAGCGGACTTTGATATGCTTCGTCTTTGAGTGTTGTACGGGATTGCACGAGATGGCTATGGCACTTTTTGAGTCACAATACATAGGTATTCTGTCAAAAGTAAAGCCATAATTTGTGAGCTGTGTCCGCATCCAAAGAACTTGGGCACAACACGCAGATAGAGACAAATACTCGGCTTCGGCGGTTGATAGCTGTTGTATGGTTAATCATACACCTTTTATTTGACCAAAACCGGACCCAAAAGACCAAAAACATATTAAAAATGTCAAATATTTGCTTGTTTTTGTGTTTTGTGCATGTGCCGGTACCGGATATGAAAAGTGGACAAAAGTCAAGATAAAATGGACAAAACCGAGCACGAGATTGGAAAGAGCACGAAATTACGGGATAAACGTTAATTTTATTTGGAGCATCATGGCAAAAGATGAAAAATTTAAAGATTCAACGAAGCCCGAATGGAGATTATTATTAATTACAATTTTATGAAAAAGAATGGATCAGCAGAATATGATGTTAAAAGGAAATGATTACAACAAACAACACAAAAGTGGCAGCAGCTCAGTTGGATAGAGAGCTTGGAATGTATACCTGAGGTTGGGTGTTCGAATCCAACCTCCTACTCTCTCTTTTTAATTTAACGAGTAGGGCGCCGGTCCGCCGCGTTGCGGCGGGACTTTGTATTTAGTCGGAAATTTAGTTAAGATTTTCAGATAGATTACCGTTGTAAGAATATAGATGTTGTTTTAACTTTTAGTAATTAGTTATTTTAGAATATGAGTGTTTGTTGGGACATGCAAGCAACTTTGTAAATTTGTTAATTGGTATAATTAACAAAGTTTTTTGTTGTTTTAGTTTAAGCAAGTACATGTGCATGAGTATTATAGGCCATGTAAATCGCATGACAACAACAGTAAGCAAGCAAAGTTCGGTATGTAAAGTAGCATGCATAATGACAAAGGAGCAAACAAATACAATAGCAAAAGCAATGTATAGACTATAGATCACCTGTTTGTGAATAGCAACAAAACTGGGCCTAACAACGTCTACATGGAAATGGGTCTGACTCGCGTTAATGGGCTGAAAAAAAAACCCGGAGATTACATGATACTACATGACGTCGTATCATTTGATAATTAATATATATATATATAATTACAGCAGCTCCACTAGCCCATCCAAAAGAGCAGTCAACCAAGACCCAAACAGGCCCACGCAGCAGCAGAAGTCCACCAGTTTGAAGCCCAGACGCAGTAGCAAGGCCCAGCTCGTGAAATTAATATCAGGCCCAGTGATGTAATTGAAATAGCAGCCCAGCGAATGAAACAATTTGGCACAAAAATACAAGTGACAAGAAAAAAAAAATGAAGAGTGCCAACGTGGACCTGATGCTATCTTTTCTTTTTGGCTATATAAACCCCAGGCGTTTTATCACAATGCGCCACGTGTCGTTTTATTGTTACATGAACACTTTTAGCCCATTTTACCACCAGACTAAAAAAAAAAAAAAAAAAAAAAAACATTACCCAGGCCCAATAGGTATTTTAACAAAAAAATATATACACTTACATAAATTTCCTTATGAAAATTTATTTTTTCAAAAAAAAAATAATAATAACAAAAAATAAAAATAAAAAAATACAAAAAATAATACACTTACAAAAAATTTCTTATACAAATTTGTTTCTTTTAAAATACCAAACAAGAAAAAAAACAAAAAAAAAAAAACTAAAATAATAATAATAATAATAATAATAATAATAATAATAAAAAGGCATACCAAAAAAACAAACAACCCAAAAAAATTTCAACCGCAACGCAAAAAAAAAAAAAAAAAAAAAAAAAAATCCGTAAACATAAACAAATTATGTTTCCAAGTAAACATATGCATACTTCAAATAACAAAATTATTAATTACACCGTACAACCCACAAAATACAAAACACAAAACATACCTGTCGCAACGCGCGGACTACCCAGCTCGTTAAATTTAAGAAGAAGGCAGCGATTGGTCCCAAAAATAAAATACAAAATGGAGTCCATTAAATGTGATTGGTTTATTTGGAATATTATTTTAGAAGGGTTACTACTTCTTTTGGATTCACATGACTGCTACAAGAAAGAATGAAATGAAGAGGGAAAAATAAATTGAGATACAAAGTTGAATGACCAATGCCACGTGATCAACTGTCCTTCTTTGAGCTACACGACTAAAGGTGAAGAGATAAAAAGTATTTGAAGGTCATGTGAGCCCACTTTTGCTTGCCACGTTTGATGGCTCATCCAAATGCGACAAAACCAAATAAATGAAATGGAATTATCTATTTGGTTGTCAATTGCAAAATGTAAAAGCATGTGGGCTGTTTGGTGAAGATATTAAAATTAAAAATATATTAATTAGGCAGTTTACTGTTCATATGAACAGTAACACGCATATTTTAGTTGTACGAAACAGTTGGATGAACAGTACACACTGTGCTGTCCCGTGTTGTACGGTACTGTAGTTTTTTTTTTTTTTTTTTTTTTTTTTTTTTTTTTTTTTTTGAAACTATGACTAATTTTCCTTAAATAAAAAAAAATACAAAACTTGCACAAAAACATTTTATTATACGGTCATTCATTTTTTTTAAAAAAAAAAACAAATAACAAAAACAATACAAAACAAAAATACAAAGAAAAATACAACACCATAAAAAAAAATAACAAATCCGCGGCAAAGCGCGGGTTACCCCGCTAGTTTATTTGAATCAATGAATTTAGAGGCTATTGAGACCAGATCCATCCCTTTCATAGCTGGCGTTGAGAGAAGGTTCGAGATCCATCAAGAAAGCTCCAACATAACATGCGGCTATAAATACAAATGATTGGCACATCATTCAATGGGCTGTATTATATTGACGGGGGACAAGGGTGTCAGGCCCATTGTCTCCCTTTTGTCCCCTATTTTTTTTCAGCATAGCCCAGTTTTTGTTAGTTTCTGTTCCGTATTTTTGACAGTTTTAAGCGTTTGACATATTAAACTTTATATTTTCTGTTCCGCACTTTCAGGTTTATAGTTTTTTGATAAAAAAAAAAAAAAAAAAAAAAAAAAAAAAAAAAAACCCACCCCCGTCCATATAAAAAAACAACCCCCGTGTTTATAACTTGGCCCCATTCAATTATCAACTTTTCCCTCTATACTTTTATTTTTTTTAAGTAGCAGTTTTTTTTAGAATTAGTAATTTTAATGTTTTTAGTTGTAATACTCCCTCCGTCTCAATTTTATTGTCCACGTTTCTTTTTTGAGATGTCTCAATTTAATTATCCACTACTAAAAATAGATATGGAAGTTTAACCAAGTTTACTATATTACCCTTGTTTAAAATTATTATTACATACCTTAAAGAAGACTTTAATTAATTACCTAAGGGTAAAATTGTCATTCTGTCAAAAAGTAAGAAAGAGAAAGCTGTAATAAATGTACTTTTCTTAAATTGTATGTTTTTTGTCGGGGGACAATAACTTTGGGACGAATAGAGTAATAGATTAATTTGATGTAATAGATAGAGTTTATTTTTAAGAGTTTATTGTTCATCTTCTTTCAAGTTTAATGAAGATTATTATGATTGATTCAAGTTAGCTTTTTCTACTTCTTTATCTCATCTTTTTTACTTTATTTTTTATCTTATCTAAAAAATTTATTTTATCTTAATAGCTCATGGTAGGTTATTAGATTAGATTGTTGAATTATTATTTTTTTTAATTTCTTCAATTCTTTTCATAATTTGTTATTAGTTTTATGAGATCTAGTAGTTTTTACATCAAATCAATTAATCTCTTTTTATTTTCAAACTTTTTCTTAATAAATCTATTTAGTTTATTTCTTTTCACATACTTAGTTTATTTTAGATCTATTAAGTTTTTTTTTCCATAAAGTTTTAATCTCCTACCTTTATCTTAACTTGTTTTGATTAAGGTTTAGTATTTTGATTAGTACTTCCTTAACCAATAAGCTCTTTCATAGCTTAGTTGTTTCATATTATAGATTATTTGTACTAATCTTTTATAGAGTTTAGATTTTTATTAGTTGCTCATCATCCTACACATAAGGCCGGAGCTTAAGGGTCTTATAAGCTTAAAATTCATTAAAGTTTACAACTTTAATAACTTTTATTGAGTTATTTAGTTAATGAAGCTTTAAACTTTATTAACTAATTAGTAAAATAAAAGTTAACGAGACATGCAGAACCCGTGCTACGCACGGGCTAAGAATATATTTGTTAATCATGTATTCTTTCTGTATATTGGCGAGTGTATACTTAATTATTGTTTAGTATGTTGTATGAAATGCTTTAACTTTCGTGTATAAAAATTTAAAAGTGTTTGATGTTGTTTTGGTTTTGTAGTGTTGTATTTTATATATGGGTTTTTGGTTATTTAGTTGCGATGACTTTGTTTCTTTTGACCTATTACTTATTTGCATGATAAAAAATAATTGTTTTTTCTTTTTTTTTTTTTTTTTTTTTTTTTTTTGTCTATTACTTAGCCCTACAATACTTGTCCATTAGATGGTTTTTGCATGGTAATATAAAGCATACAGGGTCTATCTAATTGGTCATAGTTTAATGTGCGTTAAATATTTTCTTTTTTAAGTTTGTAAGTTAAAGTTTGTGTAATAATGTATATACTCCCTCCGTCCCATAATTATTGTCCACAATTGACTTTTTAAGTCTTTAGTTCTCAACTTTGACCTTATATATATTTATTTGGATTATATATTACATGATGAAAAATATATGAATGATTATATTTTAAATGTATTTTTATTGATATAATTTTCATTAAGTATCGTATACGACAAATAAAAATATCTAAGGTCAAACTTGTGAAGTAAAGACTTTGAAAGTCAATACTGGACAATAATTATGGGACGGAGGTAGTATAATAATGCCACATAAACTGTATAAAAATTGTTACAAACCTTTTTAGCTTCATCTCATTTTATTGTACAACTAATTTCATTAAAAATTAACATTGAAGTCTAGCTAATATTAATAAATTTTATCAATAAACTTAATTCTAAATAGCTAACTAAATGAATACTAATTAACACACTATTAATAATTCCTAAAACCTTTGTACTCCACTATTATGTGTTAAACTTAATTTTTTTAATTTACAAATGAGTTTGAGCAAAAATTATGTACTTTTTCTTTTATATTCATTATTCAAGTTGCATGCTTACATAAACTAATCATGCTAAAAAGTATCATTTAACCATTTAAATGTTGCTTTATATACATGCTCGTGCACATTTTCTTTAATCAATTCGCACATGTGAGCTACATCAATAGAAAACACACATGAATTACTTGTATATGAAAATGCATTAACATAATACATATATCTATATATATATTACATTAGGTTAAATCATCAATTATTCTTGCAACATTTTCAACTTCATCTCAATCAATAACCGACTTTTAATTCTATACTAATTACTAAATATCATGTGATAAATTCCGGCAAGCCTTGCACTTCCATCTCGATGTTGTATATACTTCACATTAAATGCACCGGTTTTATTTTTTGATAAAAGTTTGAACTATTGCTTATGTTTAAAACTCAACTTTTTTTATTTGATATTATAATTTACAAACGGATTTAATATGTATTTTTTCCTTTCTATTCATTAATCAATGTGATATTTTTAATATGTTGTATTTTGCTATTATGGCAAACTCATTTAATGGGCGTAGATATTGGTTTCTCACTAACGATTCTACATATAGAAAAAGAAAACACTTTGCGATGCGCGGTTTCTCACTAATGGTTTCTCACTAATAATTCAATTGCACGCGATAAATTCATTCTAATATTTCTCAAAGAGCATTCAAAAGCAACTACTTACATAAACTAATCACGCTAAAAAGTATCATTTAACCATTTAAATGTTGCTTTACATACATGGTCGTGCATATTTTCTTGAAACAATTCGCACATGTGAGCTATATCAATAGAAAACGCACATAAATTACTTGTATATGAAAATGCATTAATATATATATATATATATATATATATATATATATATATATATATATATATATATATATATATATATAACCTAAATATGTAAGAAACAAAGAAAATAGTTGGTATCCCAATCTTTGGTTCCATTTATCTGAGAATGCATGATCTTGTGTGATTTTCATGGTACCTGCGTATGATAACTAAATTAAAAAAAAAAAAAAAAAAAAAAAAAAAAAAAAAAAAAAAAAAAAAGTTAATTACAAAGATCTAAATTATGTGTGAATTATCTCCAAAATATTGCAAAAGAGAATTTACATACCGCTACCAACAATCAAAGAACTAAAAGATGTGTGATTCATCTTCAAATGTACATACTAAATGTGATTTTGGCCGATTTATATAGGCATGAATTAGGTTAAATAATTAATTATTCTTGTAACCTTTCGCAACCCTTGCACTTCATCTAACCGACTTTTAATTCTATACTAAATGTCATGTGATCAATTCGGGCAACCCTTGCACTTCATCTCCTTTCATGATTGTATAGTTATTATGAGGCTGCATTGAATTCCGAGCATTAGCTATCTTGTACTCTGTGCAACTACTAAACGACTCCAACTTGTTTCTAACTCTAAAAACTCTATCATCATAACTCCACATTAAATTTAGGGACTGAATCTTATAGTATTATAGATAAGGAAATAAACTTTAATAAATTACTTAGTTTATAAGATCGGGTGGTATTATTCTCGTCGCGTTAGATCGGGTTCTACTTTCTATTCTTTTTCACTTTTAGATAATTAGATTTTTAATATGATCATGTTTGTTGGTTTATTAGTTTTTATTAGTTTAATTAATATGAGTATTGAGTAGATTGTTATTATGCTTGTTGAGTAGATTGTTATGTGAATTAAGTGTGGTTTTATAAAAATTAGACAATGTATTGATTAGTGATTCTAAGTTACTTGGATTGAAATTTTGGTTATTTGAGCGGGCAAAAGCCGTGAAAATAATTGGGTTTTAATTTAGATATTGATATCTCTTTATGAAATTGTTTTCAAAATAAACCAACGTTGTGAGAAAACGATTATTTGTAAAAGATATTAATTCATCAATAAAGTACTAATTGAAATAATAAACCACACTTGAGGATCATAATAATTTGCTTAACAAGTATATTCTTTTATCATTTATCTCTTATTTGCTTGATTAGCATAGTTTAGTTGGTAATTTTTAGCTTAATTTTCCATCATATCTCTTTTATCCCCATTCACATCACAAATCACGAACCGAACCGCGAATTCAATTCACACTTCGTTGGGACACACCCCGGGGAAATACTTTCACGAGTGTTTTCTTCGGAAATACACTTTACCTCTTAAACTAACACCAAATCAATAGCGCAGTACAATCCTGTTTCTTTGACGACCAGCTTACTAGCTTTTCACCCAAAAATTGTGCTCCTCCTGATGTACTCTTTGCAGTAACTTGATCACCAGCATGGTCGGCATCTGAAAATGCTGTTAGATTAAACCCCGAATCCTTCGGATACCAAAGTCCCATGTTAATGGTGCTTCGTAGGTACCGAAAGATCCGTTTAACCTCTTTGAGGTGAAGTTCGGTAGGCTTTGCCTGAAACCGTGCTAATAAACAAACAGCAAATTGAATATCGGGTCGACTAGCAGTTAGGTACATGAGAGAACCAATCATGCTCCGATATTTCTTCGGATCGATGGGTTTCCCAAACAAATCAATACCTATTTTTGGTGAAGTGACCATTGGCGTACCAATAGAATCACAGTTTTCCATTCCATGTTTTTTCAAAATCTCTATTGTATATTTAGCTTCATTGATAAAAATACCACGAGGGGATTGATGTATTTGTAAACCAAGAAAGAATTTTAGTTCCCCCATCATGGACATTTCAAATTTGCTTTTCATGAGATTTTCAAACTGTTTTGAATGGTTAGGATTGGTTGATCCAAAAATAATGTCGTCCACGTAAATTTGAACGATCAAAATGTCATTTTTGAATTTTTTGGTAAACAAGGTGTCATCAACCGTTCCTTTGGTGAAATTGTTTTTGAGCAAGAAAGATGATAGTTCGTCATACCACGCTCTTGGAGCTTGTTTTAAACCATAAATGGCTTTCTTAAGCTTGTAGACATAGTCTGGATGATCTTTGTCGATGAATCCGCCTGGCTGACTCACATACACTTCTTCTTTCAGAGTTCCATTCAAGAAAGATGTCTTAATGTCCATCTGATAGACTGTGATGTTTTTGTGAGCGGCATAGGCTAAGAAAATCCGGACTGCTTCAAGTCTAGCTATAGGCGCGAATGATTCTTCGAAATCTATCTCTTCTTCTTGTGGATATCCTTTAGCCACGAGACGAGCTTTGTTGCGAATTACAGTCATTTCCTCATCCAATTTGTTCTTCCACAACCACTTGAGATCAAGAACACGTTTATCAAGTGGTTATTCAACAAGTTCCCAACTATCATGTAACTAGTATTGAAGAATTTCCTCCTGCATCGCTTCTATCCATGGGTTTTCTGCCATTGCTTCCCGAATGTTCTTTGGTTCTTTGAGGCTTATAGAGCAAATGTAGATGCACATTTCAGGATATGTGGCAAGTTGTTTTCTCGTCTGAACTGGCTTTGAAGGTTCGCCAATAACGTGTTCAATTGGATGGTCTTTCGTCCATTTGAGTGTAAAAGGGTACCTTGGGTTTAACGTATGTATGTTAGATGGTTCTTATAACCTTGAAGAAGATTCAGCAGAGTCTATTGCAAACGGGTTTTCAAATACTTCTTCTTCTTCTAACGCAACATCGTTTGAATTATTTGTTGGTTCTCCTTGAAAATTTGTGTTTTGATTTTGCTCATCAACTCTTGGTAGAACAATTTCAATAACTGGAGTTGCTGGAGTAGATGTTGATGATGCTGAGGGAGTTGGTGCTTCAGCTTCGATTGTTGTAGATGCATCTTGTGATGGTGGTGGTGGTTGATGGTTTTGAGCGGGTGCAGCGGAATGTTGTTGAGATGCATTTGTCGAAGTTTCACCATAGTATTCATCAAACATTAACTCGAAGAAATTTTCCAGTTCTTGTTCTGAAGGTTTGTCCGTGTTTGTTGAATGAGCTCCTTGAGGCACGAGTCCTGAACTGATGTGTCCAGAAGTCTTCTCAATACTTTTCTCTCACATCAACCTGTAATCGAACCTCCTTTGAATTCACCGGCTACTAGTAATGACCACATATGGAGACAGCCCGATATGACCAGCTTGAAAAAGAAGTAATCATCCCATCTTGTGACTTAATGCTTGTACGATAGATGTGACTTAATACCTATACTGAGCACTACAACGTAACTCCTTTAAGTATGAGGTTGCACAAAATATTCGCCACTTGAACAATCCACTACTTCGTGTGACACTGAGTACTACAACGTAAATCCTTTAAGTGATAGCTATACTGTGAGCACTACAACGTAACTCCTTACATCAGTAATAACTAGATTGTCAAGACTGAATTTTTTAATTTGTGCAGACAAGTTATCTTCAAAAGTCGTGCATCCAACCACCCCTAGACTTTGAGATAAATAAGTACACTTTTTGAAATGCCACTTCAAAATCAAATCAATAATACCGTACTAATACCCCGTGATCATGTTGTTGAACAAAACAATTCTAGCCGTGAATAATGTATCCCCGTGAAATTTAATACCAAAATACCACTCTTAGTCCAAAATATTATCAATAATGTTATATCTAAAAAATTTAGATGAACATTTTGATAGTCCATATAAGCGCATGTTCAGCCCAATCTATATTTAACATCATGTCAGCCCATAGTCTTATTATTCATTTCAGATATAGCGCAAGCCCAGTCAGACCAAAACCCAAAATGAAATGTTCGGTTAAACCATTGACCTAACCTAGATCACTTTCACATATATCATTCGCCACCCACCTAAAGTATTCTCTCACCAAACTTTATCACCCAAATCAGATCTCATCTAATCAAAACTCACGATCTTCATCTTCATCTAAAAATTCTCTCCCATCAAAAAAACTCAATCGAATCTCATCAAGCCCATCAAGATAATTCATGTTATTACCTTCATCATTCATAACTGAATAATAAATCCATCATTTCTCTTCAGAACATACGAACAAAACACAAAGATAACCTTCCTTTTTTTTCCGAGCAGAGTCCAAGACCCAACGAAGGAGACTGCAAGAGCTTGACATAAGGCACGAGTAGGTTTAATTGTGTTGCTTTATGTTATTGTTGTTGTCTAGACGAACAGAAGTGAAAATGAAACACACTTGTTATTGTTTTCACTTTGAGATGTTTCGTATATTTAACAAGAAGTATATCTTCACAAGGATCTATGATGAGATTGGTTCCTACTAAAAAATCTTTCGAAAGATTGAAAAGAAATGAACCGATGTTGAGATCTTGTTGCATGTAGTTTTCCTTTTATCATTTGAATATAATAGATGTGAGTTGGGATAAAGTAGTGAAGGTGTTGGTTGACATGGGTTTAGGATTAATTGATGTTGGCTGGGGTATTCTTTTAGTCCGACTACTTTTCTTTTTCATTTTGCAACATGGACCGATGATGGTATAATAACTGAGGTTTAAAGAGTTGTAGTATTTGGTTAGGTCGTGGTCTTCTTCATCTTACATTCTGTTTTTTTTTTTTTTTTTGGCCAGTTTACGCTTAACCTTACACGTAACCTTGCTAGATGACTTTTGCGTAAATTATCTTACGCGTAAACATCAACTTTTGCGTAAACCTTGTCTTTTGCGTAAGTATTACGCGTAAGACAAGGGTTTTATGCCTAAGATGAACCTTACGCATAACTTTCCAAGTTATGCGTAACCGATATGAAGATGTGCGTAAAAATCACTGTTTTGCGTAAGACGAGGGTTTTTTGCATAAACTTGCGCGTAAATTGAGGGTTTTGACCATTTGACCATTTGACCATTTCCGGCGTCCTTTTTCGACCAGATTCCGTCCAAAAATTCTGACCAATATTCTGACCACCCTTTTAACCCACTTCTGACCATTTTTAACCATATTTGACTTTCACGGTAATGATACAAACAGTCACTAAGATGATATTACAAAGATCTGTTATTTGGACACAAGGACACAAAAAATAGAATCTTGTAACTTTTAATGAAAGATTGAACTTTTTGACCAAATGGATACATAAAACATGTATAATAAACTGTTTATCAATAAAGGTAGGAAAAAAAATTTTCCGACTACAAAAAATGGTACAAAAAACAGTTTAAAAACATGATTCGAATCACAATAAATCAATGATATAACAACACCATAGCTCTGATGCCAATTGTAGGACTTTAAATCTATTAACTTTATCACAAATATAGAAGCAAAGATTAAGAAAAGATGGTGACTTGAAATATGTATGTGGCGTATGATATGAAGAGAGAAAGATAAAGATGAATAGAACTATATTGATATAACACACACACTTACACTCTCAAGCACACACCTCAAATGACTCATTTGAGGTGTATTTATACAAGAAACATGTTGCCCTAAAAGGTTTGGATGAGCTTGGTGATGAACTTGGTTTACATGGGCTTTATATAAAGATTACACTCATCATATGGAACATTAGATTAGCCAAGTCCATAGCCCATTTAACTAGAACTACTACGACACATTACAAAGTTACAAATATGAGAATGACCATCACTTTCTAATATAATATTTAATGCTAACACAACTAGGTCTAAAGGTGAGGGATGATTCTTTTTGTATTTTTTATTTTATGAAAAGCAGTAAAATCTCGGGTATTTGGAAGATTGGGCGAAATTAGTTGGCAGTCAACTAACCCAAAAACTAATAATAGACAAAATAAAATAAAATAACAAGATAAATGTGGTGGATTATTTATAGGAGAAAATTGTGTTTACTTAGATTTCACTATTCCCTAGTTATCTTTTACTGATTTATTGGTTTGTTACAATTGTTTGATTGAAGGATTGCATTCCTTAATACTAGTCGTGGGGGCGTGTACATCCTTCCCCAACTCTATGAGTATTTATTTCTTCTGACACGTTTAGTATCCTACCATAGAATCATCAACAACTACTCATGCATTAAATACAATCAATAAAACCGTAGTACACATCTGATTACGTTTCTTAAGACGTTCAAGTATGTTACCGTATAGGAGGTTAGCCAGTTTTCTTAAGCCTAGAGTTAGTCAATCAATCAAAACAATCAATAACAAACCAACAATTAATAATCAATAACTAGGTTTCCTTATATCTAAGCAAACGCTAAGAGATCTAAGCTAGCATGTTAATGAAAAAAAAGATAAACAATTAATCAAAAAACACATAGACATATTGAATAATTAAATGAGAACTTATCTTTCAATTAAACATGGAAGACAATAGGGTTTGAAACCCTAAAGTTGCCGAGACAATCGTGATAGGGTTTTTCTCCAAAGTTACACACAAAGTTCCACCCTTTAATGAATGAAAATACCAAAACTATATATAGATTTACAACTCTGACGACGTCAGGTTATAACTTCGGATGCCGTCAGATCGTCGTGTCATAGGGTTTCGTATCTCCCAAGAGACCTCTGACGCCGTCCCTTTATAAACCTTCTAGGCCATATCTCTTTAGCTTAACACCAGACGGCCTCAACTTCATAACACGTGACGCCGTCAGGTGTAAACTTGACAAATTCTTCTGGGGCGTAGCGTTATAAAAATTCATCTCTTCACATCATAAGGTGACGGCGTCAGCTCCAAAGCGTGACGCCATCAAGTGTAAAAACTTGACTTTTCTTGGTTTTCTTGTTTTCTTCATTCTTGAGCATAAAAACGTCCGAAAGCTCCAAAATGCTCCATTTTCCAGAATTCACGACCCAAGTACCTAAAATGACAAAAGAAACGATTTAAGGTAATATTTAACCATAAAAACACGATTTAGGGCTTAAATGACCCGCTAAAAGCGTATCAAATAAATCCTTATCAACTGCTTAACGAGGCGTTAAGCTCTCGCATGAATAAAAAAATTTCACTTCACCCCCCATCAATTGAATTTATGTATTGGATTTAAAAAAAAAAAAGGTTTCATTTCGCCCCCCTCAACGTTATAATAGTTTAGTTTCCCTAATAACACTATGGAAAAAAAACACGATATGAAATTCTATTTCAAAATTCAAAATTCAATACAACACAATACGATACGATAACACAACACAACACAATACAAAATTATATTGACTTGTAATTATCGATGAGATCTGACTTTTTCTCCCAAACTTGCAACACTTGTTCCCTAACCATTTTCAAGGCCACTTGAAGTTGCATATCTGTTTCATCATTTCGTAAAAGAGTTTGTAAACCGACCATGATAGTTGGATGGTCTTGAGGCAGCTTACGCAAACTTTCGACCTCATGAGCACGAGTATGTATCTGTCGTATAATACTTATCTCACCTAGCAAACTGTTAATCAACTTAAGTTCTTTTTCTTGTTCATTGCGTAATCAGGTAAGGATAGCGTTTTGCACCTCAGCTGGTTCGTTAGCCATAGTGTTTGTGTGAGAATACGAAGTGTTGTTTAAGTGGTATTTATAGGGGAAACTAGCCGTTAGAAGATATTCTAAAGGGAAACTAGCCGTTAAGCATTTTATTCAGATTCAAACTAGCCGTTAAGCATTTTAATCAAATACACACGATACGGAAATACAAATACACACGATACAGAAATACAAATACACACAATACGGAAATACAAAACATAGAACACCATTAAGCATTGTATCTGTTCCATATGGGGTTGTTTCTCAAAATGAACCACACGTGAATATATTAAAATCCTCTCCCACCAAAGCGTTCTTTAAAAATGTTCATTGCATTCTGAAGACGATCATTGTTCTGGCTTGTACGCTGCAAATTCAAGTATATATCATTGAATTATTTGCATTCACTGCTAAGTCTTGCCCACTTAGCTGTTATATGTTGTTTGTTACGATGGTCACCGTCAGATTGATTGTTGAACCTTTCTACAACCTCATTCCAAAAAGAGTGTTCAGTGTAGTATTGGGAAACTTCAAGCCACATGTCAGCTAGCAAGTTTTCTTCTTCAATAAACCAACGATTAGTCATTATAAAATGGTTTATAAAGTGAAGTGTGTGCAAAATAGTATGTTATGGTATGCTTTATATAGGGGTGTTTAGAATTTCAAATTTTAAAAAATGAGCAGGATATATGTAAAATTCAAATTCAAATTGCAACGGGCGGGATTTATTTAAAATTCAAATTCAAATTTCAAACATTTACCTATATATAGCCTCATACATTGGATTGTTTATACACACACAACACACATAAAATTTATTAACAAAGTCTCTCCACAACAATGTCTCGTAAAGGCTTCTCTCAGAAATTCCCAAGTCACCGTGACTTCTCCCAACAATTCCCAAGTCATCGTGACTTCTTTCAACAATTCCCAAGTGAACACGAGTTTTCCCAGCAATTCCCAAGCTCCAACATGATTCCAAATGAACCGGTGAACACTCCACCGGAAGACATCTTTCCGGTATTCACTCCGGAAAATGAACCGGTACCCAATCCACCGGTTGTCCAACAACAACCCGATCAACCTGCAAACAATCCACCGACAAGGTTTAGGTTAACTGATGAAGAACTCCTGGAGCAATATGCCAGTCTTGAGAGAGGTTGAAGAAGCCGAAGAACATGAGGCAGCTGCTCGTAGGGCTCGGGAAGAAGCTCGTACGGAGTGGGAAAAGAGAGAAGCACGATACCGCTGGGCCATGGGGTTAGGCCTTATTCGATCAGAGTCTTCGGCTTCGGGTGACGATGGCTATATCTTAGATGATTCATTTTTTTAATTTGTACTTTTATTATCATTACTGTATCATAGTTTAATGTTTTAATTACCGTATCGTAGTTTAATGTATTTTCGTACGTTGTTTAATGTAACTCGTGTATTAAGTTTAATGATTAATTTAATTCATGTTTTAAGTTTAATAGTTAATGTAATTTGTGTTTTAAAAGTTATGTTAGTTATTAAATGAAATATTAGTTTTAGTTTAAGGGTTGAATATGAAAATAATTTGGTTAAAGTTTGGTTATTATAATGGGGGTTTTTGGTTAAAGTTTGGTTAAAGTTTAGTAGCTGACCTGCCGCTGATATGGCACCTGGTTAAAGTTTAACCTGGGTGACATTACCCTTTGCTCTAAGTTCTCGATTTTGCTCTATTTCAAATTTAAATACACAATATTGCCAATAAATGCCAAACATAACTTTCTAATTAAAAAAAAAATAATAATAATAAAAAAAAAATATGGCAATGTGAATCAAACTCTGTTTAAAACTAATTAAATGATGCAAACTTTTCAAAATGTTATATGCTTCAGTCTTGCTGATCATCAATGTTCAACAAAAAATTTAATCGAAAGAAAAAAAAATCGTAAAGGACTTTGTGAAGTAAATCTACAACATAACAACAAGAAAAAAAACTAATACTCAATCTATAGCATAACGAAGCATCATTTTACAAACTAACAATATAAAAATATGAGTAAATTTCACCGATCGTCCCTGAACTTGTCCAAATTCGCCCGTTTGGTCCCCTGTTTTCATTTTGTGGCGAAGGCGGTCCCTAATGTTCCTGAATGCTGCGAGTTTGGTCCCTAGCACCCCCTTATGGCTAACGGGCGTTATCTTTTTCGTTAAGTGCCTTGTGAAGTTACTAAAATGCCCTTTCTTTTTCTCTTAATTTATAAACATATTTAACAAACACACCCAATTAAAAACACACACACACATCTGCCACTCCAAAATCCTTCAAAAACACACACACACACACACACACACACACACACCTGCCAATCCATAACAAGCCCAGATTGCTAGTTTCATCTTTCTCCCTTTTTCGATGTTAGAAACCAAGAAAGCAACGTATATCTTTTTTATTAAATGATATAGAGTAATTAACAATTTAGAGATAGGTCAATCAGTTTTACTTTGGGTCATCCCTAAACATCTAAAGTTGAAACACAAAATATAGATAATCAAAACACAAGAGAAAACTTATATAGTTGTAAATGGGAAATTTTATTTAGAAAAAAGCAAATATAGGAAGAAACTTGAACATGTTTCTCGTTCAAATTCATTACAGGAATCAATGCAGTATGTACAAATCAGGATCTAATGATAGGCAGCAGCAGCTACCATCAGATAATAATAAAATTGTTTGAGATTAAACTATAAATTGTACAAATCAGATAATCACTTTCTTCATCGACTCAATAACAATGTCGATGGATGCCTTCTCTTCTCTCGTCTCCCGTTAAAATAGCTTCTTCAAGCATTCCTCTTTGTGTTAGTTGCTGTAGCAAGAATACGCTTCAAAACATTGATTTCCACTGGATTGTTCTCTCTGTTACATAAAATAAATGAGTTAGAGGTTGCAAAATGGGCAAACCATTAAAACGGGTCAAAAGTCAAAATTGGTTAAGGTAAAAAAAAAGGCAATATTGTATGGGTCGGGCCACGTTGGATTGACCCAAAAACCTTTATCTCCAAAGACTTAGCAATTTTAAGCAGACAATCATAAATTCCACATTATTGTTTTTCACTGACAGTTTTTCCATTTACATATGCATACACATACCCGATGGTGTATGGATATTTTGAAACAAAGAGAATGTGGCTTTTCAGCCATTAATAAAATGATATGCCAAGTCATTCCCCATCTAAATTTACTATGAGTAAGAGTGAGTATATAAACACAGTACACATAATCTAATAGAAATTCATAACTCTAAAAGAATGTGCCGAACTAAGTTGAAAACGCAGAATTACGGATTATACATTCTTTTCTAAATTTGACAGAATGGAAAGATAACTGGTGCTCTTTGAGAAAATAATTTACTTGTTGTACAGTTGTACCCTAACATATGTTATCGTTAGGGGTTGTTTCTTATTCAAAACTAAACAATGGCTTCAAGTTATTCTATCAATTTAGACTATTGTGGAAAAAAGTGTCATAAGTGCACCAAGAGCAAGTACGTTAAGGAGAGACTGAATCCAGTCAACAAGGTGACCTATAATTAACAAATTTACCATAATAGCTTCAAGAAAGGATATCTTGCAATTTCAGGATATTTGCGGAAATCTTCAAGCTGACGTTTGAGATCCCCCTTGCTCGAAATGAGCCTCGTTGCAGCCTAAGCCAAAAAAAAAGGTTGAAAAAGTTTGGTCGGCTATACATAGTTCAGCTGTGGACAACTACTTAGATTATATCAGCCATATTTGATAGTATAGATGTGGGTGTAATTCTAAGTTTATTTTATAATATCTTGATCCTTGCCAAAACCATATCCAAACCGAAAATCGAATTTTTAGTTCGGTTCGTTTTTTTTCAATTCTGTTTCGGTTTACTGTTTATTCAGTTATTACCCAAACAATACACACCCCTATTTGACACGGACATAAATCAAACGTTATCTAAAATTACCAATAATAAAATCTAAAAATATATGTTAAACTTATTAAAAATTAATAAGGGGATTATGTTTGGGAGGCCATTCAACTATTAAAATTTTTACTTTTACGTCACTCATTTATCAAAACTAACGTATAGGTCACCCATTATTCAATTTCGTATAATTTTATCTCAAAATCTTTAAAGAAAAGATAATAAAGCTACATATAACATATTAAAACAATATAAATTAGTATTGAAATGTAAAATATCAGATTTAGCTATTAATTAAGTGCAACTTTAGTTAGTTGAAAGTGAATTAAGATAATTTAACTCATGTTTTACATTTATATTATTATTTTTGTTGATTGATATGTTAAAGTTAGCTTTATTGTTGAAATTATTTGAATATCCGGCAATAATTTAAACGCGGTTAATATAAAGGAAAATAAACATATAATTGGCGTAAAAATAAAATGCTTAATAGTTAGATGGTATTCGGATACATAATCGGTTGTATAGACTCAAGTTTAAAGTCAAAAAAAGAATTATTACTGTAATAATGCTTGGAATCAACAACTTTAGTTAGTGGGAGTGAAGTGTAATTTTAGAAAGTTGAGGGGGCAGAATAAAGTTACCAGATTGCTTACTTATTGAAATCATCTCTTTCAAAAGAAAGAAAGAGAATGGTGAAACGAAGAAGTAAGCGGGTTTTGTCAAAAGAAAAAGAGGAGGTGGATCGAATAAGCTCATTATCAGATTGCTTACTTATTGAAATCATCTCTCGTTTACCCGAAACAAAATACGCCATAAGAACAGGTACACTCTCCAAAAGATGGCAACATCTTTGGCCTCAACATCTTCCTAATCTCATTATTGTTGATGGTGGAGCTTTGGATGATTACACTCCATTCTATTCCTCAATCGAAAGAATTTTAAACAAATCCAACAACCCTCTCAACAAATTCAAACTGCATGCCTATGACTACTATGATGCGGAGTATGAGACCGAGACTCACAATAAAGATCAAATCGACGATTGTATTTGGAAGGCTATGACTCATAACGTTCAAGAGTTCAATTTTGATGTGAGTTTGTTGGATTATGGTTGGGTTGACTATAAGTTTGTTTTACCTTATTTTTTTTTCACCTGGTCAAGTTTTATTCATCTCACTTTGTGGGGGTGCTCATTTGAACAAGCCCGTTATGATGTCGTCGTTAGTTGGGAAAACCTCAAGACTTTGCATATTGAACATGCTGAATTAGACCGACGTCTGATTCAAAATATTTTATCCGGAAGTCCTTTCTTGGAAACTTTGGAGTTGGCTAGTTGCTATGGTTATGAGCGGATTGATGTTACTAATAAAAGTGTTAAGAACTTGTCGCTCATTGGCAACTTATATGGTGTAGTTGAAATCAATGCTCTTTATATTTTGTCATTAGCATTTAAAGGACAATTGGTATTGCAAAAGGGTGTCTTGCTAAATGTGTCTTCGGGAATTAAAGCTGAACTAGATTATTCCAAATATCCACTTGATAAGCCCGAGGAAATGCAGGAAGAGATGCTCCAAGAATTAATACTAAGCCTTGGCCATGTCAAGGAGGTTAAAATTGGGAAAAATTGCTTAGAGGTAAAATTTTCTTTTTACCTTGGGAATTTGCATCTTAGTGGTTGTTTGGATATGCATTTTGATATTTGATACTCCTATATGTTTTACCATTTTTTTTTAAATGTTAGAAAGGACGATAAGTTATACCAATTTTTTTTTTTTTTAATGTTCCCTACAGAAACTCACAACATTAGCTCTAATTTAATGATTCATGGTTTCTGTTTATTAAAAGACATTTTCATGTTCAGTAGTGTAAGTTTCATTATATTGACATAGAGTTGTAAATGCTTGTTTTGTTCCTTCTTTCTTGTCACAATGTTGAGCACATAACCACATGGTTTTTGATTCTTGCACAAAGGGGACGCAGCTTGTTAACTTCATGCGGGCTTGATTTTTGGTTTTTGGATTTATTGGCAGGTTTTCACTCGTTTGAAAGCTAAAGGTCTCATTTTTCCATCAAACATAGTGTCCCAATGAAGTTGAAGATGAAGACTCAGATTCAGACTAACCTGCACTCATTTTATCCATCGAACTTGAAGGTTTTGTATGTTACATTACCTTTATACCCTTTCCGCAATTTGATGGAGCTAGATGATTGGTTTGATTGTGATTCAGTTGAAAACAGTGTTGAGGTTAATTGATCACTAGCACTTAATAATCATGTTTTTTATTCTGATTTCAAGACAATAAACTGATGATGTTGGAATGTTATCTTATATGTATGAATGGCACAAGAGTATGAGATAGTTAAGTAATTTCAATTCCTCTAAAAGCAATCTATTAAATATTTTCAGTTTCTGTTTGCTCTTTTTTTTCATACCGATCCTAAAGCGTAATCCTATTCGAAATCCATAGACAATCGAAACGCACCCTATGGTTTCAAAAGATGAGCGAAACTGCGTTCAAGGTTCGGATTCACATGAGTCAGCTGCAGGGAAATTTCATTTTTCTGCACGGACGCATTTCCAGGTCAATTTCTTATGATTGCCGCTATTGCATTGTAAATAGTATTCTTCGTTTATATAGGAAATTTCAGAATGTCTAGAAGTTGACCATTTAGACATACAGCCTAGTGGGCTTCACCTCTTTATATATACTTTTGGTTGCACCATCCTTCTGCTGGTTATATTTTTAGCCCGCCCAACTAGTCGGGATAGAAAGGTCATCTTTATATGGATATTTATTATTTAATGCCAATATTGTTGAACCATGACAGACCCTTTCTTGTGTAAAGCATTGGATTTAGCTTGTTATTATACTTAATGTTCAGTTTCTATTAATTCCCTGCTTTTATGTTTGTATATGAACAAAAGTTTATTTCAAACAGTACAAGTGAACTCAAAGGTCCGGCTAGCAGTTTTTTAGCTTCTTAGAGGACATCTTAGATTAGTCGAAGTTTGTGATGATCATTTCCAGAAACAGCGTCTAATAATATATATTGACAACATATATCACTTAAAGGTGGAATGCTCTGTAAGGTCTAATCGACTAAAATTATCACGTAGACTTGTAGGCGGTGGCAGATTTAGTACTTTTTTTGCTTGGATGTTCCGTTTTACAAGTATATTGCTGACAGATAATTACTGAAACAGCGATACTACATTAGATAGTTAAACTGCGAGTCTGCGAAACTGAATGAGAGAAGATGACCAGACCGTATTTTTCTAGAATCTTGCAAAGAGGTTTTGTTCATGACCAGATCGTATAACCTTTTGATCACGAATGAAACTTTAGTAGTTGCACCATGACTAGTGCACTTTCCTCTTGCAAAAGAACTTCAAAAGAGAGGCGCCTAATAAGCGATCATGGATTAAAGAAAGTATTATTCATTTGGTAAATGACTGCAAAATCTTTGTTATATTACAATTTGTGATTTTAGAATTATGGATTTATAGATATGGGCTAGTAAATTATATATATGCTGGAAACATATCATTTTCCTTGAAAAAATCGACGAGAACTTAACTTGTTAGTTTACCATATACAGTGTCCTAGTCACGTTTTTTATTCATCTCGTCTTATATTGCCTTACACCTATTTTGGTAATTGTATAACACAACAGAAGGAACAACTGATCAGAAGCATGATGAGCTTTGAACCATATACACACTTACAGAAGGAAAAACACATGCAGTCAAGAACCATATGTCATTCTTCTTCTACCCACGATTTTCTCATGAATGGTAATTGAGGGCCTATGGAACCGGTAGTCGATGTTGTGCAAGTAGACTTGGCTAAAGTTTCACTGTCTGATCATCGGTTGTTTCAGTAGAAATGACCATATGTTAAAAACTATTATTTATAGGATATTTCTAGATTCACTCACAATTTAAAACAAAAAAACCCACTCGCTGACGTGTCAGCGAGCTGATTGGTTGGTTTTTTGTCCAATCAGCTCCCTGACACGTCAGCGAGTGGGTTTTTTTTTTTGTAAATTGTGAGTGGGTGTAGCACACCTCTTATTTATATTCTTAATATATAAGCAGTATATTTAAGAATATCATTATTAGCATGTTAGTCTGATCTTAAAAGGTGACTATATTTTGTTATTCAAGTTACATCTCTTTATCCATAATGTTCACTTTTCTAGAGCTCAACAGTATTCTTTCCGTTTGTTAAGGACAAGGTCTTATGAACCAATGGGAGAGTAACCTTGTCGTAAGATCATCGCCTCTACAAGTGGGAGAGCTCAACAGTATCTGTCACTTTATAGACGATGGCGATTGGACATCATTATCTTCATTTAAGGAAAAGAATGATGCACTTCCTAATTTAGGAAAATTGATTACATCAATGCCTGTATTTCTGGGCCCAATAACACTAGTGGGCAAACCCCTTCACATGGCTTAATTTCCTCTTTGGTTTAATGTTAAAATTAGGCATTGGTAGGAGTAATATATGCTTGAGTCCATTTTCTTTAACATGCATCTCGAGGAAAGTTAGTACAGAAATCTCAAGAAAATATATTGTTATGAAGGAAAAATTAAATGTTACAAACTTATTGTTTTTGTCATAGGATGCAATATATCTTATAATAATTGCATGTATTAAGCCTCCATACATCAACAACAATACCCATTTCTGTCCGAGCAGAGTATGATAGAGATGTTAGACAATGATGAAACCCGTGGGTTGAACTTTATTAATGATAACTATATATAGAGTACAAACATGCAACCATAATAAAACCCTAATGGACCAACCCACAAGACGGGCTTGGGCCAACTAAAATTGAGAGATGGTACTATAGTCTTATATGTTATAATGGTAAAACAAATAATTAAACTGTTAGACAATATGCATTGTTTGGCCAAAGAGTGAAGATAGTGTTTGAACATCTTAATATGAAATGTTATGTGTACAAATAATAGGATGTAGGAATTGCTTTTGGATTGAAATTAGTAGCATTTGAAACCAAAATAAAAAGCAGCACCCGGGTTTGTGCATTTCAAACAGAAAAGGAAAACGCTATCTAGCTAATACATGATGCACTTCAGAAACATAAACATATTTCACATCAGAGTTTTGCTGAAAGACTGATAAAGCCATTAATGAAAATGTACAAAACTACATCGATTTTAGCGGTGTACAAAACTACATTGGTTTCATTTGCAATTGGTGAAAGATTGCCAAAGTGTAATAAAGCCATTAATGAAAGTGCACAAAACTACCAATGATGTACAGCATAACATTTGAATATTATCCACTTCTGAATTTGGAAAGTGCTTAAAATTCCATCCTTCAAGATCATTTGTTTTTCAAGATCAAGTTTACGAAAATGATCCGACGATACAACCCCATCTCT
Organism: Artemisia argyi; assembly: GCA_030686995.1. Classification (NCBI taxonomy): domain Eukaryota; kingdom Viridiplantae; phylum Streptophyta; class Magnoliopsida; order Asterales; family Asteraceae; genus Artemisia; species Artemisia argyi. Next base: position 25,158 of record JARVZY010005945.1, read on the forward strand.
CCAAGTAGGGCTCAAGAGTAATCGAATCGATAAGTTGGAATCCATGTTCCTTTAGCTTCTGCATCTCTGTTAGATGCAAAGACTCAACAGGAACAAGTACATAATTAAGATGGTAATCGATGTGGGCGGTGACGAGGGTCTGTAGATTTTTTATGTAAAATGCTTGCTTCACACAACAAAACTTTGAATAAAATTGAAAAAGACTTTTCATAAGCACAGAATTTGCAAACCTTGATGAATATAACAAAATAGCCTCCATTAGGCAGAAGGACTTGCGCATTTGGGCTAAATTTTCTATCTGCATAAAGAATCGAATTAAGGTTGTTAACTTTTTGAATTTGAGATTTAATATATATTTTTAGGTTTTGGTCCAAATTAAATATGCACAAAGAGTACTTATTAGCAATCCTAAACGGTCCCTAATACTATTTTCAATAGCCTAGACCAGAAACTGAATATAACTTAGAAATCATATATATACCAACTAACCAAGAGAAAAGGACACATATCTATAAGTTGACCAAAACAACAAAAGGACACATAATCAACTAAAAACACACTCTATACTGCTTATTGTTGGAATATATGAATAATAATAAACTATAAACACATAAACATCAAAGAGTACGCAGCGGAAATAGATCAAATACAAATAATAAATTAACCGAATATAAATGGATGCGTACCTCTTTGTGATTTCTAGCAAGAACAAGAAACCAATGGAACAAGAACTATAAACCCTAATTGGGTTTAATGGTGGATCGACTAGGGTTAGTCGAATAGGGCAAATCACCTTGTTAGCAAAAGTATGCCAACACTTCGTTCTTGAACACACGTATTAGAAGCGTTTCAATAAGAAAAGCTAGGTTCTTAATTCACAAGCAATCCAAACACAATGTTTAGAAGATCGCGTAGGAACCCTAGAAGGGTGTAGTTGATCAACTAAACAAGAATGGTTTGAGCTTAGAAATCTAGTAGGAACCCTATAAGGGTGTAGTTCGATTTCTAACTCAAGAGGAGCAAGAGAAGGAGATTTGGTTTGCAAGTGAACCAAGGGATGAATGAATGAATGAGAGGAGGTCTCATTATATAGCATTCAATAAACTTGGAGCAAAAGCCAACCCCTAACCCTAAGGTGAGGGTGGCCGGCCATGGGTCACAAAGCTCAACCCGAACCGAACTTTCACTTTTTTCAAATCAAGTCCTTCATGTTTCGTCCAACGGTCGTTAGGTACCGTTAAATGCTCATTTCGTGAATTTAATAATTATTCGTCACTAAAACAATAATTATTAATTAATTGAAACTCATACGTAAAGTGTGCAATCCCGAAGTCTCGAGTTCGAGTCCGGTCATGATATATTAATCTATTATCCGTTAAAACTAACAGCTCCCACTCGGATATAGATTAATGTAACAATGACAATGGTTAGTCTAGCATAACACGCCAATGTCCCCAGAACGATCTCGAGTATGGTTTCCTGGAAAAACCACCTTTGATGATTCATCATCATACTTATCCTTTTGATTCTAATACTATGTTAATATGGATATGGATCGAAGTCATTCCATAATTAACTAGTGTTTCTCGTTATTTATGATCAAGTAAGATTACGAATTCATCTGAACGCATTCCAGATAGACCTTGGGCATGGCCATGCAAACATCTTGTTAATCCTACGAGTGGCCAAACAGTATTAAACTTCAAAACAAATTTGAAGGAACCAAATCCCGTATTGACTACAAGCATAACCTATGAACTTCGCATCACCTCTGAAAATAATCCTTATAACTACCAGTTACGGATAGCGTTAGATTATCTCACAGAAAATGAGCTACATCCACAGTAGTTACCAGGTATCTCAAGTCTGAGGATAAATATTCATGATTTACTATAATGACAACATCCATAAGTACAATCATGCATTGGGATTTTGTCCTATATTCAATTTTTCAATCATTGAATATCATGTGAATTTGGCATGTCTACGCACCAATATAATTTATATATTATACCAAATCTCACATTTGTCTTAGTTCAATGATACTCCCATATCATTAATTGACAACGGACAATTTAGAATAACATAAGTTATTCATAGATTAAACATACAAATATGGGATACAATCTATTATTAATGAAAACAAACGTACTCAGTACTTTAATTCAAAATAATAATTGCTTAACATCCCTTATCCAAATACTATATAGATCAATGCATGAAAATTCTCGTTAATGAATTTTGTCTCAAGTAATACCAATCATACTTGTTGACAATTATACCTCAAGTAATCATACTTGTTGACAAGGCATTATTCAACTAACTTTGATCTATCGGAATTTTGAGAATACTTATTTCAATAATGAAATTCTTGTATATGTGCATTCAAATAATTTGATATAACCACATAATACATCATAAAATGTGTATGACATCCTCAACATACAATTTATGATAATTAAACTTCCAAACCTTTAAAGTTTAAAGTATTCTTATTCTTTAACGTATAATGCAACTATGCTTTCTGTTAAGCATAACTAGTACACATGGCTATTAACAAGGATGAAATCCTTTAATGACTAGTATTGAGTGTCATCTCAATTTATATTAGCATCATTGTATGCAAACAACAATATGCTCTTTTCCGTAAACTTCAATGTGTAATGTTTTATTCCTTCCAAACTTTCAAGTTTGTTGGCTAAGACAATTTTACAAATTGTTCATTT
>JARVZY010005946.1:0-27883 GCA_030686995.1 Artemisia argyi
GTAAAACGTAAAACATACGAAAGTTGCGTAAAATTGAGAATAGAAAAATGTAATTTTTCTAATATGATTATAATGAATTAAAATGGCCTATAATGTCTAGCTTGGGCTCAGTCTAGTGTTGGTTGGTATTTAATGTCTTTTAGACATAAAACCGTAAGCCTAAAAATCAAGAAATGATTTATAAAATCAAGGAATGATTTTTGGTCAAAGGAGGAGGGAAAAATATGTTGACTTTTCCAAAAATGTGAAAACTCAAATCGTCTCAGAAACGCGGTGCAGGTATAGGCTAAGGTTACGGCTAAGTAAAAGTGCTTGAAAACGTAAATTTCTGTTTCTTACGGTCCAGGGTCTATTTGGTAACATTTTCCTTAGTCATGATAAATTCTCTAATTAATCATGAGTATATCAAACATTTATCTGATGCGGGTAAAATTAACGCGATTGAGTTTCGTTGTGCGTAGGATTTTTGAATGACGTTTTAACCTAAACGTGTATTTCCTTAATAACTTTCACGAAAATGATCTGAGGAGTGTCAAACTTTTATTTTGCCATGGAAATGATTTATCACATGAGAATATGAAATAAAAATTAAATTTCGGAAAATGAATAGTGAAAGTGAATAGTACAAATGAATAGTAAAATTTTCGGGAATAGAAATTAACCTGAAAATGCGAATTGTTACAGTCTCTACTCCTTAAGGGAACTTCGTCCCGAAGTTCTATGTGTGTTATATGTTGGAGTGGTGTCGATGAAGACGTGTGGTTACTTATGAGGACTAGAGTCTGTGATTACCAGTGATGTAGTTTGATTTGTCTCAGAATATGGTGTGTCAATAGAGATTGATAACATAGTTGAATATTACTTGTGATTCAAATAATAGTCGAATATCAAAGAAAATTGATATAGCAGTCGAATATTAATAGAAATTGATATAGTAGTTGTACAGAAATTGATATAGTTGAATATGAAATAGAAATTGATATAGTTGTCAAGTATCAATAGCAATTGATATAGTAGTTGAACAACAATAGCAATTGACATAGGAATCGAATAAATGGAAATTGATATAGTAGTCGAATATCATTAGTAATCGATATAGTAGTCGAATATCAATGGAAATTGGGATCGTAGTTGCAATCATAGCCTAGTAGGTAATCTGTTGTTGTACCTAGTGTTTATTGACTTCATACTTATTTTATTTCGGATACAAATAAGCCCACTTGTTTATAATTCTTTATTTACATAGAGAGGCATCCCAAACAATGTAAATAGGGGAATATAAACTTATGGTTCGGTGATTTACAATTTCTTTATTTAAATGAAAAGGCATCCCAATCCATTCAAATAAGTATAAATCATCCTACTTAAGAATTCCCTACACAACGTTCATACTTAGCCGATGAGTTACAAGGTAGTGTATTACGAGATGATACTGGTGTTCCAAAAGTACAAAATGAATATTTAATCTTGTAAAGCTGATGAGGGTGCTTGTGGTGTAACTAAGGATGATTTGAGCTTTAAAAGTACATCAAGATCTATTAATGAGCTTGTGGTTGCAACGGTTGTGAAGATAATGATGTGATATGTTGATGAACAAATGTGTGTAGTGTATAAAAAAGTAAAAGTAAAAGTAACTCCCAATACCGTCTTCCACGGGTTATGGGTCCCAATACTGTCTTCCACGGTGTATGGGGGAGGTTGAGACGTAGACAGCCTTACCCCTACCTAAGGTAGAGAGGCTGCTTCCAGTTCTACCAAAGGTAGAAAAGGACCTCCGGCCTTGCAAGGGGTGAGGATCGAACCCTTGACCTCTGTCTCCAGAGGCAAGGGTGTTAACCACTTGATCCAACCTTGCTCTTTTAAATGTGTGTAGTGTATGCTTAACATTAATATTGGTAGAGATGTCAAGTTTGCTTTAAAATTTTAAGAGATTTTAAAGGTTTATGACGGAATGGTATCCTTAGGACCTAAACAGGATAGTACTTCTACGGGATGAAGAGAAAAATTGATAACTATCCCAAGATAGTAGTTCGGATTATCTTACAAATGAAAAGTTTCAAGAATGAAATTAGATAGTACAAATAAGGTGTTAAGATCTTGCTGAGTGGTAAGGCACTATCGTGTCTCTAGATCATTTTAAAGTATTCTGGTGGTTTATTGAGTTCAAGTAGGAAATTAATCTGAACATAACCCTAGTACAACTATTCTCAGTATTTGAAAATTTTAAGTCGAACATAGTTAGTCAGACTATGTTTCACTGTCCCTAGGTTAAATATAGGTGACTAGTCTATATTCAACCGAGGTTCGATAAAATTTTCAAATACCTAAATTAGGTATACTTGTGATATGTCCGTTGCTTTTGAGAAACTGTCCACTAAACAAAGGCGATGTCAAACCATTCAGTTGCAAGTCCCGCCCATACAAGACTTGTAACCTATGTTTTCACATTCCATTGCATAAAAGATAGTACGGGTAGATATGTGTGGAAAGGAAGTTTTAAGTAATTCTAAAACAGTCCATACTTGGCCAGGATCACGAACTTTTAACAATGAAGGTTTCAGAAGAAAACTTTGATGAATGTAGAGAAACTTCAGCTTTTGTAGATGATGGATTAGTTTATCCTTTAGAAATCTCATATTTCTATTTGGAAATCGATAGATTGTGATAGGTTTTTGATATCATATGAAATGATATTGATGGGGTGATGGAATAATTCCAGAGACCATCACGCAAATCACAATGTCTCGGAAGTAGATTAGACCATTGTGCAATTCACAATGTCTGGGAAGTAGATTAGACTATTGTGAAATTCACAATGTCTGAGAAATGATAGAGAGATCATTGTGTAAGTTCACAATGTCTTGAGAATTAATTGAGACCATTGTATAAATTACAATGTCTGAGAAATAGGAAAGACCATTGCAATTAGTTACAATATCTTGGACATAAAACGTTGGAGTAGGAATATGATTGGGAGAATGTGGTTGTGTCGAAATGCCCTAGAATAGGCATATGCTGATATATTAAGTCCATTGTTTAGATAAAATGATTGAAAATAAATCGAGTGCATATATCAATATACTAGTATTTTTGTGTAGCATAACATGACTAAAAGTCACATAATCGTCTGGAGGATGGAAGGCACGGAGAGCGAAAGGCTATAAAATGTTTTTGTGTGGAAATGGTTATAGTTTAGGTCTCAATTAGACCCGTTTCTCTATAACCATGGCTCTGGTACCAATCTGTAACACCCCCAATTCATGGATGCAGTGGAATTCAAACTGGGTGTTACTCGACGGCACAATAGTCACAATTATAGAAAATGAACTCTAATTGAGTCGTTTTAAAATATTTATCATTCAAATTATATAAATATCAGAGATTACAAAATGAGGTCCCAGATGGTTCCATGTTTACAATTTACATTAAAGGAGTTTTTGAATGATAATAAAATTTATAGCCCTCTTGAATATCCGCGCTCCTCCGTGCCAGCCTCGTTCATTATGGACCTGAAATACATGCTTAAAACAGTCAACACAAAGGTTGAGTGGAATTCGTAGAGTTTGTAGTTAAATCGTTGAACACAATAATCGTAATGTGAGCTATAGACTCACACTCATAGTTAGAAAACAAAACCGTTATTATTGCACTAAGCTCATGCAACCAAAGCATTAACATCGAACTAAAAATTGGCATTATAGAAGCCCTACCAAGGTAATATTGCCATTATACCTCTAACTATCAAATATAGTGCATTTGTTTGAACTCGTAGTTGTTCAACACAAATGGTATTCGCCAATCCCAATAGATCTATTCACAATATTCGCGCTCACTATAGCTAGTGACTAATGGTTCATGATATAGGGACTTCGAACACGGCAATCGTTACTTAGTGACAATAAAACATAGTCGGGTAAGCATACAGTAGTGTGGAAGGATTATACGTTCAAACACTTGAGATGTTAATCTTAATAATGTGTTTGGGATATTTATGAATGAATGTGATTTAGTACGCGGAATTTACTAAAACACACTAAAGGAACAAAGGTGGTGAATAAGTAAACGTGAATAATTTAGAGTGATGAACACAACATGAATAACACAAGACGATTCAATATTATTTATGAAATAATACGGGTGATCTAAACTATCACTGGGATTACAAATGTAACCTTGAATCTTTGATACGTGAAAAGGATTTAAAGATGGAAGTTATGCATGCAGTGATTGATCTGGTTATATCTAAGAAGGTGACTAAGGGTTCCTTTTATAGTATAAGGAGCCCTTATTACAAGTTGTCAAGTTGCTTAATATAATATACTTAGAGACTTATCTTATCCTAATATTACACCTTTCAAGGTAAAACACTCCATATTATCTACTGAGACCTCTGTACTACTTCTACTAAGTGTGTAACTTTGTACAAAGACTAATAATACAACTAAATATCTCTGAATAAAATATAACAACTTTTTGTTTAAACTGGCAGGACCTTCATCAACTAGCAGTACCTTCTCACCCAGAAGGTACTGTTAGTATATTTTCAACTTCAACAAAACTGAAGAGGCAGGCTTAACTATCATTTGGCAGGCTCTTCTGGCAGACTCTTTTACTTGTGCATTTTATTCCCAACAATCCTCCCCTAAACTTGTTATTCCCTTTTAAAATAACCAAGTTTCTTGTGAATAAAATTCATAACTTGAGGATTTGAGGGAACTCTTCCAAAAACCTTATATATTTCTCCTTAGGCTTTCATACTGATCAAATATGCTTTCCTTCAATCTTTTGACTGCATCAGTTTCTTCTTCACACAATAGCTTATTGGAGATCAAGACTGATAATACTTCATAGCTTAAAGGATACTCCTTCTCACCAAGCATAAAGAATTCTATTCCACTCTGAGTGGAAAGATGATGAACATGGCTCATGCTGAAGTATTCCCATGTAATAGATAAATCATAGTAAGGAAATTTCCAATATGTATCAGTAGGATTTGGATCATATAAGCTGCTGAACTCCACCTATAGCTCTTGCTCCTTTGCATCAGGTTTATACTTGGTTTTCAGCTTCTCTTGAACTAAGTCCCACAATTCATCTAAATCCATTCTGCTACATGCTCTAAGTAGATTTTCAAAGTTCTTGAAAATTTCAACCTTATTTCCAACTCTTGTTATCTTCCATGCTTTACCAAACTTGTCATTGTAGATTTCTCAATCTATGATTGGATGTCTTGCATGAAGAGGTTCAGCAAAGACAACTTGTGGAACATGGACAACCATTTCTCTTGACTAAACAGGAGGCAAGTCTGCTTTCTCTTCCTGAGCTGCTTGATCCTTCTGATCATCTCTTCTTCTTTTGGAAGGTCTTTCTAGTGAATCCATGAGGAAATTGGTTTTGTTTCTTCTGTAAGCCTCTAAGTATAGAAGTTTCAATTCATCAAATGATTTACCTTTGAGTTGATGATCCTTCATGTTCACTTCTCTTTTCAGATATATCTTGAAGAATTTCTTCTGATCTGCCTCAGAATGAGGCATTTTAAATCCTTTCTTCTGATTCTTCTGGATCTGCTGATAGACATCATCCAATGCCTCTTGATTGTATTTCTTAGTGATGAAATCATTGAGCTTGATTGTCATTTCATCTAAGCTAAGAGACTCATCACACACAAGAGTGTAAGCTTCACCCCTTATAATTGGATCAATGGAAATGATATATTGCAGCTGAGCATCAAACTTTTCTTGTAGAATTCTTGACTCTTCTTCAGCCCCCATAACTTCTTCTTCATGAAGCTTTTTGGACAACTTATCATCTATAGCCATCTGAACTTGTTCTTTCTTCTTCAGCTTTTTAGGCTCTGTTTCATCTTCAAACACAATTTTCTTGCCCTTGTCTTTTGGTGATGATTCTAGACTTGGAGCAGTAGATTGTTCATCAGAAACAAGAAACCTCCCCTGAGGCTGTGATCCCCTTTTTCTTTTGTAGAACATTTGATCAGAACCTTTTAAATTCATAGCCAATAGCCTCTGAATCCCAGCAGGCTCTTGCTCTACTTCAGCAGTATCTTTTGCACTAACAGGCTCTTTTTCACTAACAGTCTCTTTTTCTTGAATAGCAGGCTCTTCATCAATCACTTGAGTTCCTTCATGCAATTGAAATTGAATCTCTTCTTTACTCTTACAACTACCCATCCTCCCCTTTTTGGAAGAGAGACCCAAACCTTCTGCATCTGAACTTGAAGAACTAGAAACAACCAACTGAGAAGTTCTTTTACCTTTCAACAATTTCACCTTGAACTTTAATTTCTCAACCCTCTTAACTAGCTTGGTGTTAATCTCTGTAAAGTGTTTGTTTTGACTTTCAAGAGTAGTTTGCAAGAGCTGCACTTGCTCCTTTAGATCCTTTACAGTCTGAGCATCTACACTTTGATGTGGAGGAGATTGGGGTGGTGAGTTATGATGTGATAATGATGGAGATGTTGCAGATGGTGTTTGTGTTGGTTGGTGAGATGGTGATGGTACTGGTGTGATTGATGGTACTGGTGGTGTGACTGATGGTACTGGTGATGGGTTTGGTGATGAATGATCAGATGATGTGGATGGTTCTTCAGAATGTTGTGGTAACATCTCCTCAAAAAGTGGTACTTCTTCTCCTTGAAAACCAATTTTCATATTTGAAAACACCTTGTGTGTAAGTTTGGGAGTTTTAAAAGGTTTGTTTGGGGGAAGTAACAAATGTTTGGATTTGTTGATGAGGCACTAAATAAACCTTGGGTACATCAAAAACTTTGTTTCACTGTCCACATTTTTAACCAATCCTTCAAAAATATATTTTGAAAAGTTGAATTTCTTGTTTGTTGCCAGGCAAATGAGAGCTGCAGCCATGTTACCACTAAACTGCTCCCATGAGGTTTTCTTTTGGCTTAAACAATGAAGGATGGTATGAATCAAACATCTCCATTGAGGGGTAAAATGCTTTTTAAGAAATGTAAGCTTTGTAGAAGTCACATTATACCCCATTTTTGTCAAATTTTCATAGATTTTAGTATCAGGCAATTGACTAATGCCATCTGAATCATCCAAATGAAGATGTCTTCTGATGGATGATTCGGTAAAAGTCAGGGTTCTGCCATCCACTTTGACCTTTAACTCTTGAATCCCATTACTAAGAGTTTTAACTCTAGCCGTTTGCCAAAATTGTAAAATTTGAGATTCAAAAATAGTGGGATTCACGAGTAAAGCAAACCTGATATAAGAATTGTTTAGAAAATCCACTGCTTGATGAAAAGATTCATTGTCCTCAGACTTTTTCAAAAATGCTAATTGGTTGTGACGTTTGACAAAACTTAGATGAGCCATGGTGAAAGTTTTGAGGAAAAATTTGATTATGATGGTGGGATTTTATTGTTGTACTGGTAGAAGATGAAAGGTGAGTGTGAATTGTGATAAGGATTGATTATGAGAAAATTACTTTTGACCGACTATTAAAGATATGGATAAGTAATTGAAGAGGCAGTCAAAAAGATCTTTTAATATAATAACTATATCCTTAATTCGAGGAAAACATGAGTAATTCACAGAATTGCCCTTCAAAACAACGGCTATATTTTTAACCTGACAGACTCAACGGCTATGTAGCAGTACCATTTTACTCTACAAGTACTAAAATTTGAACTACCAGTACCTTGTTTTTAGAAATATAACTTGGCAGTCTCTTTGAAGTTTTAGTAAAAATCCCGTATAGTTTTTAGCAAACTATCAGCTATCAACGGATTTGATAAGTCTTTACCAATAGCCGTTTGCTTTTGGACTAGTCAGCTCTTTAAGTTTGTAAAACTTGGTGAACTGATTACCATTTCCACATCATGATTTTTGTTATTAATCTTGAGAAACCTGAAATTTGTTAGTTGTAGACCAAAAGAACAGAGTGCAGAGCACTTGTTTTATAGCATTGTCAACATTTAAGCATCAAAATGAACAAAAATAGAGCAAATTTTGAACTGGCAGTACCAATTATGTACTGACAGTACCTTATGACTAACTAGCAGTACCATGTTTAAAGGCTAGAACTTGTTTATTTTATGTACAAAAACACATGTTTTTCAAAGATTTATCATACCAATACCTGCTACCACGTATTTAAATCTACCTAAATCAAAAGCTTTAGTGAGAAGATCTGCAAAATTCTTTTCAGAATCAATTTTGACAACTTGAATTAATCTTTTCTCATTGCAATCTCTTATGAAATGGTGTCTGATTTCAATGTGTTTTGTTTTTGAATGTTGAACTGGATTTTTAATGATACAAATAGTATTGCTATTGTCAATGTAAATAATGGTGTTAAGAAAACTGTACCCATAGTCAAGAAATTGATTTTGGATCCAAAGAACTTGGCCACAACAACTTGCACTTGCAACATATTCTGCTTCAGTTGTAGAGTTGGCCACCATTGTTTGCTTCTTGCATTGCCATGATATGAGTCTGCAGCCAAGAAATTGACATCCACCAGTTGTGGATTTTCTGTTTAGGGTTGCACCAGCATAGTCACTATCTGAATAAGCTACCAAATCAAAAGATGATTCCCTTGGATACCATAGACCCAACCTAGGTTGACCCTTGAGGTATCTGAAGATCCTTTTGACTGCTGTGAGATGAGAAACTTTTGGATTTACTTGAAACCTTGCACATAAACACACTGAGAACATGATATCTGGTCTTGATGATGTAAGGTACATCAAAGACCCAATCATTGATCTGTAATTGTGCACATCAACATCTTCACCCTCAGCATCTTTGAGTAACCCCTTTTCTGGATCCATTGGTGTACTTGCAACCTTTGAATCTGCAAACACAAATTTCCTTAGGATCTCTGCTACATACTTATCTTGGCTGATAAATATGCCTTCATTTGACTGTTTCACTTGGAGACCCAGAAAGAAAGTAAGTTCCCCCATGGAACTCATTTCAAACTTACTATGCATAAGTTTTTCAAACTCCACACACAACTCCTGATTTGTGGATCTAAAGATAATGTCATCAACATAAATCTACACCAGCAAGATATATTTCTTGGTTCTTTTGATGAACAAAGTTGGATCAATTTTGCCTCTTTGAAATCCATTTTCCAATAAATAGAAAGCTAATGTTTCATACCATGCCCTAGGAGCTTGGTGTAGACCATAAAGAGCTTTGGTAACCTTGTATACCTTATCTGGATATTCTGCATCAATGAAGCCTGGAGGTTGAGAAACATACACCTCTTCTTCAATAGTACCATATAAAAAGGCACTTTTGACATCCATTTGGTAGACATTGAAGCCTATGAAAGAAGCATAGGCCAAGAATAGCCTAATTGCTTCAATTCTTGCAACAAGAGCAAAAACTTCTTCATAATCCACTCCTTCTTCTTGAGTATACCCTTGGGCCACCAATCTGGCTTTATTTTTTTATCACTATTCCCCTTTCATCCTTCTTATTCCTGAAAACCCATTTGGTTCCAATTACCCTGTAACCTTTGGGCAAATCAACCAGTATCCAAACCTTCTGAAGTTTGAATTGAAGTAGTTCTTCTTGCATTGCTTCAACCTAACTTGAATCATCTAAGGCTTTGGTAATCTTTTTGGGTTCTACCTGTGAGAGAAAGCATGAAAACAGGCATATGTTGGCAACTTCATGGTTCTTTTCTTCATAGACAGCTAAGACAAACCCATCTTGGTTTGAAGATAAGACTTGAGTTCTTGTTTTAACACCAGAATCAATGCTGCCAATCACATTTTCAATGGAGTGATCTTTGAGAATTCTTGTGTTGTGAGTTGTAGGAACATCATAGGAAATTGGAAGATTTCCAATCCCTACATCTTCTGGTGAGGAATCATTTGATAGAACATTTAATGGTTCAGCAGGACCAACTTGTGAACTGGCAGTACCATCTGTTGAACTGGCAGTACCATCTTGTGAATTAACAGTACCATTTTCATTTGCAGAATTTTCTTGATTTCCTTGACCTTGAGTTCCATGATCATTTCCAACACCTTCATTTGTTGTATTAGAAGGCTCTCCATGACTTGAAGATGAATCCAATCCTTTCCAAATTGGCATTAAGATGTAATCTTGATCATCAGTTGGTTCAACATTGTCTTCAAAACCTGCATTATCATTAGTATTTGTACCTGTGACAGGCACATAATTCATAGATTCTGAAAGCTTGTCAATGTCAAAACACCAATCTGGTCCAATGCTTGCAACATTTGGTAGTTTCTCTTGAAACTCAATGTGCAGATTTTCTTCCACTAGCCTAGTGCATCTATTATACACCCTATAGGCCTTACTTTGCAAAGAATACTCTATCATGTAGCCTTCATCAGCTTTTCCTTCAAACTTTCCTAGATGATCTTTGGTATTGAGAATAGTGACATGACATCCAAAAGGTCTCATAAAACTTAGAGATGGTGTTCTACCAAATAAAAGTTCATAAGGAGTCTTTCTATCAGGTTTAATCACAAGAACCCTGTTCTGCACATAACAAGCAGTACCTACAGCTTCAGCCCAAAATGAAATTGGCAACTTAGAGTCTACTAACATTGTTCTAGCAGCCTCTATAAGAGTTCTATTTTTCCTTTCTGCTACTCCATTTTGCTGTGGGGTTCTAGCTACACTATATTCTCTTTTTATTCCTTTTTCTTTGCAAAATTCATCCATAACTCTATTCTTGAATTCTGTCCCATTGTCACATCTAATTACTTTTACTTTCTTATCAATTTGGTTTTCTATCGCTGTAATATAGGACTTAAGGATCTCACTAGTTTCATCCTGAGTTCTCAAAAAGAAAACCCAAGAAAATCTGCTGTAATCATCAGTAACTACAAGACAATATTTTTTACCATTCAAGCTATTCACAGATGTAGGACCAAAGAGGTCCATATGAAGCATGTATAAAGCTTGAGAAATTGAGTTATGGTTCTTGGGCTTACAAGAAGCTCTATGTTGTTTGCCTTTTAGAAAGTCAACACAGGTTTGGTCATTTTGAAAAATCTTTTTGGGTAAACCTCTAACCAAATCATATTTTGCAATTGTATTGATTGTTTTAAAGTTTACATGACCAAGCCTTCTATGCCAAAGCATAGATTCATCCAATGAGGCTTTTGCTACTAGACAGGTTAAACTCTCTTTAGGAACAATGTTCTTTAAATCAACAATGTACATATTGTTCTTTCTAGGGATTTTAAGAAGAATCTGACTTTCATTAGGAATTTTAAAATCAGGAGAAAGTACAATGCATTCAGTGTCAGTAAAAAGAACATTGTTCTTTGTGTCACACATTTGTGAGACACTTAAGAGATTAAACTGTAGTTCTGTCACAAAGTACACATTTTCAAAATCTAATTTACTGGTTTTAATTGTACCTTTACCAGTAATCTTTCCTTTGATTCCTCCCCCAAAGGTAACATATCCTCCATCAAATGATTTGAAGTCTGTGAGGTAAGACATGTTGCCTGTCATGTGTCTTGAACATCCACTATCTACATATCCTTGATCAGCCATATCATTTGAATGTTCCTGCACATATATACACATATTAGTTTCCTTGGGGTACCCAAGCCATGGCTGACTTGGGTTTGCCTCGTGCATCAATGTAATCAAACCTCTTTAGGACTGTTGATTCACCATTTGATTGGAGTGGTCTCCAAATCCAACATGCTGAGGACTTAACAGCATTTTCATTCTTAACACATTTTGTGGTTTTCGGTCTGACAGTACCAAATTTGGCAGTACCATTTGGTCTAGCAGGACCTTTTGGTTTTGGTCTCCAATTTTGTGTTTTAACCACATAATCCCTTTCAATGAGACTTTTCACAACTCTTGGTGTATGTTTGAAAATATTACTTGCACCCTTAGTAGTGAATTTTGGGTAAACAGGCTCATTTGGTCGAACATTATGATTGACTTTTGGTGTGTTAGATTTCACAAAACCTTTTCTGGGGTTTGTTTTATTTGTTTTAGACTTTGATGTACTCCCAGAAACCCAATTGTTACAATAAGCATGAGTATGATTAAAACTACCACAGTAATAGCATGCCTTATTATACATAACAAAATTATCACCAAGTTGATGTGACTTAAGATTATTCCAATTTCTCTGACTACCTCTAGGTTTGCTATTACATTTAGCACAACATTCAACTGTTTTTAGAACAACTTTAGTCTTTGTCATACTTTCTACACTTTTAGGACTGGTTGGTCCTACTTTGTTTCCTTTCTTTGAAATAGTCTCTTTTTCATTCTCATCTGATGTCCAATCTTCAATAGATGTATCATCTGAGCTTTTATCAGTGAGCACCTTTTCTTTAGAAAGTGAAGTATCACTTGCACTCTCAAAAGGTTCACTATTTTCTACAGGATTTACATTTTCTAGTGGTTTATGAGTGAGTTCATGTAAACCTGATTCAGCAAGATCTATACCTGGGGGACAGGGAATTCCTTTGTAAGGAGGTGGACATGTGTTGTATCCAATCCCAGATTTGATTTTCTTGTTCATCTGGTTTTCAACTATACTTCTTAGCCCTCATGCTAAGAAGTGAAAGCTGCCACTTTATGTCCATTTCTTCAAGATCATCATCACTGATTTCTTGAAGATCTTCAAAGGTCAATATGGAACCATTGTGTTGTGATGTTAGGAAAGCACAACCAATTGTTTCATCTAAAATGGTTTTGGTACTGCTGGAAGTACTGGAAGTACCAAAATTTGTGTTGGCAGTACCTTCTTCTCTACCATCTTTTTCTTCATCAACTTTATTGGAAGTACCATGAGATGACACAAAGGCCATATTTCCTGAGCTTGAACTAGTATACTTCTTCAGTTCATGCTCTACTATTTTGAAGTTGCTGTAAAGATCATTAAGACTCATGGAATCAATATCTGGTTTGTTTTTCCAGAAAATGACATGCATGGCCCATTCAGAGGGTAGACTTCTAAGGAATTTGGAGTTTAAGTCTTCTTGAGATATTATCACCTCATGAATGGCTAACTGACTAGAAAGCTTTTGTAGTCTATTGAACATGCTGTCCAAAGACTCATTTGTTGTGGCTGAAAAGTTTTCAAACTGTTGTTTTAAAAGTGTTTTCTGAGTTTTCTTGGTGGCATCATTACCACCATATCTAGCCACAATAGCTTGAAAAAGGGTTTTAGCACATTTGTACTTGTTAAAGATTAAGAGCTGGTCATTTGGAATGGACATGAGAAGCATACTCCTGGCTTTAAGATCATTTCTCTTTTGGATTTTTTCTTTTGCGGTTGTTGGGTTTACTTGCACAGTTGTTACAAGTGCATCGTTTACTGTGGAGGTAGTGGTTATTGGTTTGAATGAGTTTCCTTCTTCAATAATCTCCCAAAGTGCATAGTCTTGCACTTGGAAGTATTGCTCAACCCTCAGTCTCCACATCTCAAACTCATTTTGTATGAGTAATGGAAGTTTTGCAGCCACATTGGTTTGAATGTGCTCAACATCCATTTTTGCTTTGTTCTTTTATGTCGTAAATATTAGCCTTGCTCTGATACCACTTGTGGAAGGATTATACGTTCAAACACTTGAGATGTTAATCTTAATAATGTGTTTGGGATATTTATGAATGAATGTGATTTAGTACGCGGAATTTACTAAAACACACTAAAGGAACAAAGGTGGTGAATAAGTAAACGTGAATAATTTAGAGTGATGAACACAACATGAATAACACAAAACAATTCAATATTATTTATGAAATAATACGGGTGATCTAAACTATCACCGGGATTACAAATGTAACCTTGAATCTTTGATACGTGAAAAGGATTTAAAGATGGAAGTTATGCATGCAGTGATTGAACTGGTTATATCTAAGAAGGTGACTAAGGGTTCCTTTTATAGTATAAGGAGCCCTTATTACAAGTTGTCAAGTTGCTTAATATAATATACTTAGAGACTTATCTTATCCTAATATTACACCTTTCAAGGTAAAACACTCCATATTATCTACTGAGACCTCTGTACTACTTTTACTAAGCGTGTAACTTTGTACAAAGACTAATAATACAACTAAATATCTCTAAATAAAATATAACAACTTGTCGTTTAAACTGGCAGGACCTTCATCAACTAGCAGTACCTTCTCACCCAGAAGGTACTGTTAATATATTTTCAACTTCAACAAAACTGAAGAGGCAGGCTTAACTATCATTTGGCAGGCTCTTCTGGCAGACTCTTTTACTTGAGCATTTTATTCCCAACAAGTAGAAAGCATTGTGTTCGAGTAGAAAAATAATAGCATGTATCCCCCCCCCCCCATGGGTTTGTAAAATAGTTAAACAATAGAAAGTCGGGCTACGAACTCACCGTGAGTTATATAGCAAGTAGTGAAAATGATGGTCAAATCGTGAAGGTTTCTACGAGTAACCTATAATAGAATGTTGTGACTTAGGATTGGAGTAAAGAATATGAAGAATTGCCTATATATGTCTTGCATTTAGTTCATGATGTAGTACGTAGTATATAGTGTAAGTCTTTGAATAAAAGTGGTTTATGAAACATGTATAGTTTGTATATCGCTTACTACCGTTCGGGCCGACATAATTCAGAGGTCATGTAGTAAACGTTCGAGGAGCCGGGACACTTTAATTCGTAAATCCACAACTTATCTCGACGGTTTACTTTAATGAACCCCTCACATGAGGCTCCCTACTATTGTAGTATTTGATAAAAATATATATAAGTTTTTGATCCGAAAAGTTACATGTCCAAATAATTGAATAAACTTAGAGTTTACTTTTGAACGAAGATTGTTATTACAATGAATTTCTTAAGCCTAGAGTGGACATTACTTGCAAAGTCTAATGGTCATTTGATGGAGTAGATCCAAATTGTTTTGTTTTGTTAAGACTAAAACTTTAGTCAATGATTTCGGTTTAGAAAGCTTTAAGGTCTTAGCCGTGGCCTTGCCGTGTCTTTGGTCATGGCTACCATGTTCTTGAGACTCATACTTGGCCTTAGCCATGGTTGTGGTCTTGGCTTTAGGTCATTAGACCTCTTGGTTATAACTAACCATAACCATTATATGGTCATTTGGTCTTAAAAATGGGCTGTTAAGAATTTGAAGAAAAATATCACTCGTAAAGCGTTTTCAGGGCTCGAGCTTCTCCATTCTTGAACGAAAATGTCATTCCGTACAACTTTCGTGTTTTAACTTTTTGATGAATCGGACCAGAAGGGCCACTTTCAAAATGGTCAGATCGTTAACAGGTTGTTTTAGGCAGTTTCGGCGTTTTGGTTTGGCTAACTTCTTTTGGCCATAACTTTTGACTCGTGTACTCGTTTTAGGTGATTCAAATTGCTATGTTTTCCTTTTTAAGTCCTATATAATAGTAAGTAAGTGTTTCATATCATGGTTACTCTATTTTGGTCGTGGTTCTCAATATAAGTCACTAGTTTCCTTGTTTACTTAACATAAGTTAATATATTGTTTCCAAAACCTGTTTCAATAGTTTTTGTACATCATGAACATAACACAAAGACCATATATAGAATGAATGAAACATAATAAGCATGAAAATGATATTGAGCAAGAAAGTTTATTAGGGTTTCTTACAACTTTTGGCTTTCTAAAGAAAGGAAAGTAACAAGTAAGGATAGGACTTTGATTGAACAAGCTTCTCTAGCTTCCAACTTCTTCAAGCTCTTGACACCAACTTGTGACTACTTGAGAAGGCACTTGAAGTCTCTACAAGACACTTCTTGTGTGGATGGAAGATCACCAAAGTATGGAAGAAACAAGGACTTTGGATCAATCAAAGCTTTACAAGAGCTTTGAAATTGATATGGAACTTGTATTCTTGAATAATACTTGAAGTAGAGAGATCAAAGAAGAGTGTGTTTATGTGTTGTGTGTGGTGAACGACCAAGAGGGAGGGGGAAGGGTATTTATAGGGTCTTGAGGATGTGATGAGCTAGGTGAGTCATAATCTTACAAGCTAAGTAATCCATGTGTTGGAAGATTAATCAAAACTTAAGCATTAAGGTTGCAAGGTGTTGAAATCTTGGACAAGCTTATCATCAAGACACCAAGTGTCATGGTGACTCTTCCTAAAGTCGTGCACCATAAGTCTTGGATGACTAGATTGTTAAAATTTGGTATTATCTGGTTTACAGAGTCAGTTTTGGTCCCGGTAATCGATAACAGTAAGTCGTTAAGTCACGAAACTTGAAATCGGGTATCCTAAAAATATGAAACTTATAAATATGTTAAAACTTATCAATATACTCATTATTATCTTATAAAAATGAGTGATAAGTTTAATGGATCGTGAAAACGCTGATAACGCTGGAAACGTAGGTTTAAAACGCGTAAAACGTAAAATGTACGAAAGTTGCATAAAATTGAGAATAGAAAAATGTTACTTTTCTAATATTATTATAATGAATTAAAATGGCCTATAATGTCTAGCTTGGGCTCAGTCTAGTGTCGGTTGGTATTTAATGTCTTTTAGACATAAAACCGAAAGCCTAAAAATCAAGGAATGATTTTTGGTCAAAGGAGGAGGGAAAAATATGTTGACTTTTCCAAAAATGTGAAAACTCAAATCGTCTCAGAAACGCGGTGCAGGTATAGGCTAAGGTTATGGCTAAGTAAAAGTGCTTGAAAACGTAAATTTTTGTTTCTTACGGTCCAGGGTCTATTTGGTAACATTTTTCTTAGTCATGATAAATTCTCTAATTAATCATGAGTATATCAAACATTTATCTGATGCGGGGAAAATTAACGCGGTTGAGTTTTGTTGTGCGTAGGATTTTTGAATGACGTTTTAACCTAAACGTATATTTCCTTAATAACTTTCACGAAAATGATCTAAGGGGTGTCAAACTTTTATTTTGCCATGGAAATGATTTATCACATGAGAATATGAAATAAAAATTAAATTTCGGAAAATGAATAGTGAAAGTAAATAGTAAAAATGAATAGTGAAATTTTCGGGAATAGAAATTAACCTGAAAATGCGAATTGTTACATTGGTGGTGGTGGTGGTAAATGGTGGTGGTAGGTGATGGTGGTGGTGGTGGGTGGCGGTAGTAGGTCCTGGTGGTGTGTGGCGATGATGAGTGGTGGTGGTAGGTAGTGGTGGGTGGTGGTGGTGGTAGTGGGTAACGGTAGTGCGTGGTGGTGGTGATTGGTGGTGGTGGTAGTGGTGGTAGCTGGCAGTGGTGGGTGACGATGGTGAGTGGTGGTGGTGATTGGTGGTGGTGATGGTAGGTTGTGTTGGCGGGTGGTGGTGGTAGTGGGTAGCAGTAGTGCGTGGTGGTGATGATTACTGTTGGTGGTAGGTGATGGTGGGTGGCGGTGGTGGGTTGTGGTGGCGGTGGTGATGTATTTCGGACTAACTGAGGTTCTATATTGGGGACAAAAAGTGTTACGTCCGACAAACCACAAGGACCAAAATTGTTGTTAACTATTAACAAATAAAGACTAAATATGTGATGTTTATAAAGCTTTAAAGATTTTTTATGTAACAAAAATAAATTTGTGCAATCAAAAGGCTAAAGAATCGATGACATAGACCAATTATAAAACTTTATAAAATAATAGGAGCTATTAATATTAGCATTTAACAATATACAATTTAAATGTATAAATATCGTGTTAAAATTGTAGTTAATTTCCACAATGTCGAAGGAATTAGCATCACATGAAAGAGGTGATTTGTTTTTTTAGTTTTCAGATTATTATTCAAAGGGATATATGTTTTCACAATAATAAATATTAAAAGTTTAATACTCAAAATAATAATAATAATAATAATAATAATAATAATAATAATAATAATAATAATAATAATAATAATAATAATAATAATAATAAAGTTGAGTACACACAAAAAGAAAAATCTAAGAATGTATCTAACTTGTTATTTTTTTAGTTCTGTGTAGCTTTCTTTTTTTACTTTTTATTCAAAATCTGATTTTTGTGTAATTAAGGCCACTGGCATCGTACTCGGCATATGCTTCGGCATCCTCGGCGTGATTTGGCAAGGCCATTGCCAGCCATTCGGCAAGGTTTGCGGTGAAGTTTACCGATTCGGCATATGCTATAACATTCAATTTTTCGAACGTTACATATTAAATAAATGGTTGAGTCATGCTTAGGCATCACTGCCACTAAAAATACAAGGTTAGGCATGATGAGGCATGAAATGTGTTGGCTTAACATGATTGGCTAATTACTATTAACGTTTAGGCATCATTAGGCATGGTTGCCACCCCCCTAATGACCTAATAACTTGTTCTTGTCCGCATGCCATCAGTATTTTTCAGCAAATCAAACATAGGGTATGTTTTGCAAAACTAGCTGTAAGTTGTATGTTATAAGCTGTTAACTGTAAGTTGTAAGCTGGGTATGCTTGGCGAAAGTAACTGTTGCGAAACTGGAGATGGTGATGGAGATTATAAAAAGAGATTATTTTTATAAGCTACATGAAATAACATTTGGTTTTAAGAGATTATGGAAGATTATTATTTTTAGAATCTCTTATAAGTTATGGCTGCCAAACAAAGATTATTTTTTAAGTAGCTTATTTTTTGAAAAAATAAACATAATCTCTAAACAATCTTGTGTGTCAAGCATAGCCGTAAACTGCAAAGCTGTTAATATGAGTTACAAGTTGTATATTTTTTTCAATAAAAGTGTTTGGTAAGTTAGCTGTTAAATGTATTTATAAGATGTGAAATGACATAAAAAGATATATTTATAATTGCAAACAAATGTTAGGAGGGTATATCAGTAATTTAAAGTTTTAACAGTTCCAAGATGTTTAAAAAGCTTCATGAATCAGCTTTTTTATTTAGAAGCTATTTGTTTAAAATAAAAACTTTAAGTTGATGTATTCAAACGGAGCTACTCCCTCCGTCCCAAAAAGAGAGTACACAAATAAAAAATGTTGATATTATGATATGTGTAATTAATGCTAGTTTTGATTGATAAAAAGTCATTTTTACTCTTTTAGTTAATATAAAAATAAAAAAATGGGTAATTAAAAATAAAAAAATGGGTAATTAATGCAAGTTTTAATTATGAGAGTAAAGTAGGAAAACCAGTAGTAATTACTATTCATATATAAAAACTGAACTCTTATTTTGTGATAAACATAAATAGTAAGTTGGACTCTTTTTTTAGGACGAAAGGAGTACTTATTTTAAAATAAATTATTTTTGTAACAAAGTTAACAGCTCTTCAAAATGCACTTGCCATACACGCCTAAAATTGTTTATATTTCTTTTATGAAACGAAGGTCCCCTTTGATCATTTAATATACAAACACTTTTGATTTCAGTTTCTTCCAACACTTCGATCACAACAACTCCATAACAGTGAATAGTTTAAAAAAACATAAGTTTTGAACAAAAAATTTACTTATCCATTCTTTACAGTTATGCAAATTTAAAAACACCACATACCCACATGAAATTCAAAACCATTAAACCATCTATTCTATCTTCAACCCACAGTTTCTTAGAGCACATAAGATCAGATTAGGTGGTTGCGATGTCGGCGGGTGGTGGTTCGAGGGGGTTGTGACCGAATTTTTGTACGAATTGGTTGGATTTTACGATATTTATGAAAATAATTGTGTTTTGTGGTATTGAATCTATTGGTGTGTTGGGTTTGATAATTGCACGAAACAAATACTACTAGGTTAATGATACGAGGGATATTAGGAACGTTAGTATTTATGGATTAATAAAGCTTTGAATATAAATTGATGAACATGCAGAAAATGAAAATGGTGTTTGAAGGGGTGTTTGGGAATTTGTTTATGACTTAGTGTGTAAGGTTTAGATGACTTGGCATGTTGGTGGAATTCCTTAATTTAAAGAAATATTACATAAGGGGTTATTTTTATATAGGGTAAAATGCAAAAATGGTCCATAAACTATCACGAAATCGCGAATATGGCACCGAGACAAAAAGGCACGCTAAAAAGCCACTAACGTTATGCAAATTTGCAAAAAAACCACCGAGAGGCATTTTCCGTTAGTTTTCCCGTTAAGTGTCACGTCTATGAGGGTAGTCTCGTCATTTCATGGTTCTTCTTATCTCCCGCCAACCTTTCGAAGGACTATTTTTGCAAACAACGTAAAATATTTAGTTAAAGCAACTAGATTACTATAGTTGCTTTTTCTGATTACATTAACTCCCCAAAACCAACCCAGAACTTCATATCCGTTGTATAGGTAATCAACCGTCAGACCCTAACATAAAAAAAATCAAATCGGAACACCGAAACCCAGCTATGGCGAATAATGATAAGAATGATAAGGGAAAGTCTTTGTTGATGGGGGGGGGGGGGGGAGGAATCATCCGAAAAGTCGTGGGGAAAGGTTTTATTAAATGATGAAGTCTTTGAGGATGTTTTGGATGAATTTGGTGATAAAATTATTGCCAAGTATGGTTCGTATGCAAACATAGGGAAGGAGATGATTGAAGAAATTCTTCAATGGATGTGGAACAGAACCTTCAACAAACCAAATGTGGTTGCTAGCGGTGCCATATCTATTCCTACCATTGGAAGTGGTAGTGGTTGCTCCAATGAGGTAGTTGCAGAGAAAAAATGAGGGAGGGGAAGGCCGATTGGGAGTGGCAAGAAGAAGAAGGAGGGGAGTCCTAATCCGACTACAGTTACAGAAAAAAGGAGGAGGGAAAGGCCTGTTGAGACTGGCAAGAAGAAGAAGGAGGGGAGTCCTAATCCGAGTACAGTTACAGAAAAAAGGAAGAGGGGAAGGCCTGTTGGGACTGGCAAGAAGAAGAAGGAGGCTGGCAAGAAGAAGAAGGACGGGAGTCCTAATCCGAGTAGTTACTGAAAAAAAGAAGAGGGGAAGGGCAAATGGGACAAGCAAGAAAAGGAAGGTGAAGGAAGAGCATACGGATCTTGGTACGTTAATGTAGTATACTTCATTTACGTGCCATTTTAAATTTGTTTATGTAGGATGCTATGATATGTTTGATAGACTTTTATATGCATACCCTTTGCTAGGTTTAGGATAAACATAGTATTATGTTTTTAAGTAGGGTGTTAGAATATCATAAGTGAGAGTGTTTGGCATTACTAAAGTACTGCTATAGAGAGTGTTTGGCATTACTAAATTACTTCTACAGTTACTAAGTGTTCACATTGGTTATATGTAAGTCTTCACATTGGTTGTAAGTAAGTCTTCACATTGGTTCTAAGTAAGTCTGATTGTGTATCTTAAGTGTCTCAGGAACAAAATAGTTTGGTTTCTATATCACCACATTAACTTATTAACTAAACTACAACTATGTGGTGAGATATACAATACTGCATTGCTCTGCTTCACTTGAGCCTGCATAATTGTTTCATTGACTGCTGCTGCATTGACTTTAGCATGTATACCATTAGTTTCGTAGGTGCTAGTATGTCTTGACAGTTTGAATTTAAAATGTGACAGATTTACTTGCTTATGGGGGTGAAGTTGTGTTCCGCATGCACAATAATGTAGTCTTTGAATTTGGTCCATTAAGGTATGTACAAGGGCATGTTTCTACAATTTGTGGCTTTGTCTGTGACAGACATGTCTTTAGCCTAGGTCTGGATGTTATGTTTTCACACATTAGGGGAGAAAAATGGGTTGTGTTCTTTTGTTTGCTTGGCAAGATTAGAAGAAGGTTTGAAGCTGATTCACACAGACAATGATGTGCATACAATGATTGAGCTAGGTTGTTGTGCCAGTTTTGTAGACTTGTTTGTTGCTCACACAAAACAGGTGTTATCTTACTGCTATTTAAACACCATTGATGCAGAGGGTAATGGTGGGGAGGTTTTCGGATGGGTAGAAGAAGATGCTACCTTGCGGTGCTCTATTACTTCAACTCCTTTTAGGACTAGTACTTCAAAAACTTTTAGGAAAGTGGATGATGTTGATGCTTCACAATCAGAATTCGGGAAGCATAAAAAGAGGGTGAAGAGGTCCGTGGATAAGGGAAAAGGAAAGATGGTTGATGAGGTTGATGAGGCTGATGTTGTTAACATGAACAAACCGGCTGGTATTGTCATTAGA
Source organism: Artemisia argyi (assembly GCA_030686995.1). NCBI lineage: Eukaryota > Viridiplantae > Streptophyta > Magnoliopsida > Asterales > Asteraceae > Artemisia > Artemisia argyi. Next base: position 22,091 of record JARVZY010005946.1, read on the forward strand.
GATGGTGGTTCTATGAAGAACCCAGCAGGTGTTGGTTCAGTGAATGTGGGAGCAAAGGGTGGGGGTATTTTGAGACCAAGAATCACTAATTGCGTACTGGGTCTACGGGCACCAAGATCAATGGGTAACAATGTGGTGTTATTTTGACTAGGTGAGTCTAATGAATTATTTAGCAAATATTTTGGACACATTGCACTGCCTATTATAGTAACCTCATTTCATTGCATATATTGACTGTGTAGGTGTAGTTGATCACATGTTGGTTCATCCAGTAGAAGGTTTGAAGATTGACATATGGATTCATCTACTGGGAATATGTAATGTGTAGAAACTAAAACACTTTAATTTGGTTGTATTGACTCCTCCCAAACCAACCAGTCAACCGGGTGCAGTTGATAGGCCCACCTAGGAGAAAAAGTCAAGTGCTACTGATTACTTGGTATTTGAACAATTGAAACAGTATTAACAATACCAGAAACACATATATAATTATACAAACACAAATCAGAAATCAGAATTGATAACAGACTGAAGAAAAGGTGAGTTTTAAACAATTTAAAACTGCAGGGGGTGCAAATGAAAATTTTGCAAACTTAATTATAAAAGACAATGAAATTAAAAAGAAAAATATTTTTTTGATTATTTTAATTTTTAATATTAATTATTTAAATAAAACTATTTAACTATTTAATTAAAACTATTTAAATTATGCTAAAAAGATTTATACTACAAATTTTAACTAGAAAATAGCAAAATTAATTCCTAAAAATATAAAATGACTTAAAATAAATTTAAAAACTAAAAATATCTATTTTTGTCTTTTTGTGGATTTTCTATTAATTAAATAATAATAATATTATTTAAACTATTTAAGCTAATTTTAAATTACTAATAATACTCAAATGACTTAGATAATTATGAAAAATTTTATAAATCTAACTAACCATCTCAGGAATCCTAAAAAATTATAAAAAACTTATAAAAATTATTTTTAGACTATTTTACTAATTATTTACTTAATTATTAATTAATATCTAATTTAAATAAATTAATTAGGAAAATTAGAAAATGAATAGTAGAATTTAAGAGACTATTTTCTAAAAATTCTAAATGATTTATCAAACCTCGGAAAAATATAAAAGTGTACTGTTGTTAATTAAAAATTGATAAAACTATTTAATTACTAATATTACTTAATTATTTATTTAAACTAATTTTAATTCTAATAATTACTAAATTAAAAGAGAAAAATCTAGAAAAATTACTAAAAATACTTTAAGATGAAGGAAAATTAAGAAAAATATAAAAATGATGAAATGCTTAATAATAAGCTGAAAAAAAAAATTAAAAAGATAAATCCTATTAAATAGAAGCTATCACTATTTTTAAAGTTGGTTTTTCTTTTTGACTACTGATTATAAGCTAAAAATAGAAAACTTTTATGAAGACACTTTTGACTTAGCTTATAAATAAGCTGTGTGCACCCCCTTTGTTCTTAACAGTTGGTAAAATAGCTTATTAGGACTTGTGTACTTGTGAAAAAGCTATCAAATGAACAAATAAGCTCAAACAGATGGATAACAACTTGAAATAAGGCCAATGGCACAAACAAGCACTTTGGATAAGCAATGGTAACCAAATAAGCATTTATCAGACTATTAGGCCAAGACAGGCCTCAAACAGGGACTTTTGGACCTCTGTGGGGTCCACAGAAGTCAAGAGAAGTCCAAACTAAGACTTGACCTTACAAGTTGGCCTGGTCAACTTCAAAATAAGCCAATAAGCTGAGTTTATGGCTTATTATTGAGGTCTAGGTGAGGCTTGGTATATAGGCTCAAAGATTGAGTCACTCAGTGTACTCAGAGAAATGGACAACCTAAAAGGTACTTGCAGCCCTATCAAATAAGCTTGAAATGGTAAAATAAGCCCTGAACTATCAAGATGGGCTGCTTGGCTTTCCAAAAAGCCAATAAGCTAAGGGTGGGGCCCACTAATGAATCAGCTATGGTCTTGGGAATATTGGTGATCAATACTGAGTACTCAGTATATGATTGTGAAATAAGCAAACTTAAAGACCAAAATAAGCTATGCTACAGTGAACTGAGATCTAATATTATTGATGATCTAAAAAGACAAGCTGATAAGCTTTCCAAAAAGCTAAAAAACAAGGTTTAATATTTTGGTTTGCACCCTGGAGGGGGGTTTGAAAACTTGACCAAATGCACAAAGTGCCCTGGTGCAAAAGGGAAAGTTGCCCTGCAGGCTTAAATAAGCACTTGCACAAGCTTGAGTAAAATTCACAAAAATAAGCTGATGGTAGGTTTTGAAAGATAAGCTGATAAACTATGACCTGTGAAAAGCTCAGGGTCCCAATCCAATCACAAAAATCAAAACAATTCTTCCCATTTTTGGTTTTCTGAGACAAGAGTATTTTTTACTTTTTTGAAATTATGAACCAAGTTGACTTTTATGAACTTAGACCTTGATTTTATGACTGATTAAGGTTTAATAAGTTGTGTTAAGTCTAAAATAAGCTACACCACTCACTTGTGAATGGAAATGGGGCATAAGCCACTCTTTAACCAACACAGAGGGTTAATTAGGCCTAATGGTGTGTAATTTTGACTTTTTGGTGAACAATGCCTGTATTTAAGTGTTGTTCTGAGTTAAAGTGACACTAAGATACTTGTATGAACAAGAAACAACAACAAGAACAGTCTTCATCACAGAGCAAAACACAACTCCAAACACTACTTATATGAGACAGATTTGAAGAAACTAATACAAATAGAGACCTAAGCATAAGCTACTAATTAATAACAATCTAATAAGCTATAAAGAAGCAAAATAAGCAATAATGAACCACTGTTATACTTGAAAAGATGGAATGAGAGAATTAGGCTTACAACTGCCTTCCAAGCCTTTCTTCCAAGTACCACGAACCAAGAATCACTTCCTATAAGCCTTCCACAAGGCAACTAACCCAGGGCAATCCACAATTCACCCTGCTCCAGCTTGAATCTCCATTAAACCTACACTTTGACTTTTGTTGACTATTTTTTGTATTTTTGACTTTTTATAGCTAGATTATGTTTTAAGGTTTCTGAAAACTTTGTTAAGCTTTCTGGGAGCCTAAGTGAGCTTAAGAGTCCATATGATCAAACAGCAACAACAATAAAGCTTAATAATAATTTTGAAATAAAAGAGAAATTGGCATAAACTGAGATAGAGATTAAAACTTGAAATTGATTAATGAAACAGTTGAGATTACACTTGATTACACTAGTACAATGCTTAAAAGCTTGATTTTTAACTGAAAATGGAAACTACAATTTAAATGAAAGGATTAAAACTAAATTATACTACACCCTTGCTCTTCTGCCTTCTCCTTCTTTATATAGGCCTCAATTAGGGTTTATGCACCCCTCTGAGCATTTCCTAGTAATCTCTAGCCATTGGATTGGCTTCATTTGATCTCAACCATTAAATTAGTTTTGGCGGGAAATGCTGTTTTGGCATATTATCTGTGTTTGCGTGTAATATGTGGGGGGGGGGGGCATTTATTGTGGATGTGATGTTAGGTGAGGGTGGTGGGGTGGTGATGATGTTTTTGCAAGTGGTGATGGAGAGGGGAGGTGGTTTTGCAGAGGTGGTGGACGGTTTTGTGAGGGAAGGGTGGTTTGGTCAAACGGGGTTTGACCGTTTCATTTTTTAAAATGGTTTTAGGCAGTTGGGCTCAGGGGTGGGCTTTGGAAGGGTGTTGGGCTGGGTGGTGTTACTTGTTTGGATTGGATTTGGTTTTGGGGCTTATATAATAAAAAGGGTCCGGTTGGTTTGTTTATTATCACAAGGATCAATTTTGCAATTCACTAAAGTTTGAGGGGCCATATTTGGCATTCTTCTAAAGTTCACAAAGGGATGAAACTTGCCAATCTTTAGTAGTACAAGGATTATATGTTGAATTTTCCACTTTTGAACTTTCGAAGGACTATTTCTGCCATCTATAAAACTCCAGGGACTAATCTTGTAATTTTTCAAAACTTTCCTTCCGAAGACCATTCCTGCCAAAGATTAGTAGTACAAGGACCAAAATTGATTTTTCTCAAAGTTTTAATATCCCAGGGACCTTTTTTGTCAATTTTGCAAAGTTGAGAGACTAAACTTGTAATTTTGTGAAACTTCACACCAAAGGACTTAATATATAATTTGTGATTCAAAAAGGACCTTTGGTGACTTTTTCATGTTTTTAGAATAACCAGGGACTAGATTTGACAAGTTTTGAAAGTTGAGGGACTGAAACTGCTAATTATGCAAACTTTGTTCTTATTTCATCTATTTTTGATCATTTTGCATCTGAAACATATAAAACACACTTCTGGGATAATTTCAGTATTTTGATGCATATTTGAGTGTTTTTGGATGTTTTGGCAGCTCAGATTAGGTGAAAATAATGAGTATTTACACACTCATCAATTCCCCACACTAAAATATTGCTAGTCCCTAGCAATCTTTTGAGAAAACTTAATGGATTTGAAGTCTCTTTACCAAAAGCCATTACTTCTGGAGTAGCCAAATGTTTTAGTTCAATTAAGAACTATGGTAAACTGATAACCATATGATTTTGAGTAAATCATCAGCTGTTAACGGATTTGATTTGTCTTTACCAAAAGCCGTTTGCTTCTGGACTAGCCAACTCTTTGATGGAAATAAAGTCATCATCTTGTTGAGCTGAATACCATTTTAAGGTTTTTCCACTGCCTTTACCACAAGCCATAACCTTGTGGGCTAGCCAACTCTTCACGATTAAAGATATGGTGAGTTGAATCCCATACAATTTTGGGCAAATTGTCAGCCATCAACGGTTTTGAGATATCTTTACCAAGAGCCGTTTGCTCCTGGATTAGCCAATCCTTTTGTGGCTTAGACAAGGCGGACTAATAACCATAAAAATTTTGAAATAAAGTGAAAAAAAAATTTAAAATTTTGGCTAAAAACGGGGTACTAGAAGATATAATGTGATAAAATTCGCTAGAATTCCCTCCCCCCCACACTTAGAGTTGAATATTGTCCTCAATATTCAAAGTCCCGACTATTATGCCGACTCTTTGAACGGAAAGGGATAATACTACAAGCTAAATGTGGAAATAACATTTTTCGCTTTATTTATATAGATATATACACATTTTTTTTTGAGATACATACATGGTCGGCCATAGCAGGGGTAACTTCCCCCACACTTAGGGTGAAAACCCCTTACACATGCTACTGTTTTTGTTTATCGAGTCGCTAGCTTGACTCGATCCCCGAATTCATTGGTTCGTGGGGAAAGTTAGGAGATCCGGGACAACCATTGGTGGTACGTCCCCTCCAAAGTAGTGCTTTAACCGATGGCCATTCACTTTGAAGTTGGAACCGTCAGGTTGAGATAACTCAACAGTTCCATATGGAAATACTTTTGTTACAGTGAATGGCCCAGACCAACGAGTTTTAAGCTTTCCTGAGAATATCTTCAATCGTGAATTGAAGAGAAGGACTATGTCACCGATGTTGAAAACACGGTTCTTAATTTTGGAGTCGTGAATCTTCTTGGTTTTTTCCTTGTAAATCAAAGAATTCTCATAAGCTTGATCACGTAGTTCGTTTAATTCATTAAGTTGAACATTGCGGTGATCACCCGCTATCTGAAGGTCGAAATTTGCATGTTTTAAGGCCCAATAGGCCTTATGTTCTAATTCGATCGGAAGATGACATGCTTTCCCATACACTAGCTTATATGGAGTACACCCGATGGGT
>JARVZY010005947.1:7500-10000 GCA_030686995.1 Artemisia argyi
GAAATTCTGTTTTCAAAACATTAGATTATGTATCGAGAGAGTAATATGAGAAAAAGGTATTTCCTATTTTATTATCGGAAGTCCAGTTCAGCGTCACAAACTTTTTTTCACACCAGAGGTCTCTTAACAATATTTATAGTATAGAGCGAAAAAAAAAACTTTTCTTTTTTCATTAGTTTATTTGATCAAAAAAGCAACTTTGGGATTGCTGAATGACAGACAAATCACAGACAAAAAAATATAATAAATATATAAAGCAACGGAGCCATCATAGTATTTTTGAATTCCTCCGAAAGGAAGGGTGGTAAGTTGATCATTTACCGATCGGGGTCTAATCGATCCTATTTTTTGAAGGTAAGGGTCAATTTTATTGTAGAGCCGTATGCAATGCATAATGCCCGTACGGTTGTTCGATTCTATCTTTTTTCTTGTTATTCTTTTATCTTTCTTTTATCTTCCCCTCATCGTGCGAAATAGAGAAACTTTTTATTATCTTATATCATCAGGGTAATGATCCATCAACCCGCTGGTTCTTTTTCTGAAGTAGCAACGGGAGAATTCATCCTGGAAGTGGGAGAACTGCTGAAACTACGTGAAACCCTGACAAGGGTTTATGTACAAAGAACGGGCAAACCTTTATGGGTTGTATCCGAAGACATGGAAAGAGATGTTTTTATGTCAGCAACAGAAGCCCAAGCTTATGGAATTGTTGATCTTGTAGCGGTTGAATGAGAATAGCCTTTATTTCAATTTCACGTCAAGTCGTGATTTAAAATTCACCCTGCCGAGTTTAATATTCTATGATTTTTATTTACTATTGTAATTGTAATTCATAATCATCCGGTTAGGATCGATCTAAACCAGTCCATTATGTATATGATTCAACATGCCAACGATTAAACAACTTATTAGAAATACAAGACAGCCAATTAGAAATGTCACAAAATCCCCCGCGCTTCGGGGATGCCCTCAGCGTCGAGGAACATGTACTAGGGTGTATGTGCGACTCGTTCAGATCATGAACTAGAACAAAGGAAAGAGGACAATGTTCAAATATCAATGATCAAATAGGATAGAAGGGAAAAACGAACTACATTTACTATCTAAAAATAAGAAAATGGATCATATCCCTTTTATTGTGTATGAAATTTATGGTTTCTATTGGTGTAAAACCACTCACCTCAATTCAAGATGAGAAGCAATTCTCCATTGGTAGCAAATGGTTATCCATTAAGCGGAGGAAATCTTAGTTAACCTAGACGCCTCTTGCAAGAACGGACTAACAGGGTCAGCTACCCAGCCAACTTTCATAATTAAATACCGTTACTGTATAGGTAGAGCTCGTTGTGAAAGACCTATTACTGGATAATTCATGGGTAGAGCCGAAGAATGTGAACTATACAAGTTAGCAATAACATTGATTAAATGAAGTAAAGGCTCCGGTGTATAGAGAAGACCTCACCGTTTAAGAAGTAACCATAGAAACGATGGAATCCACTATTTCTTTATCATTGCTATTTTTTAAGTACAATTTCGTATTTCGAGGTGAAATGCCTAGAAAAAATAAAAAATCGTGGTTGGGAAGGTTATAGTAGCCAAAGCCATTGGAATTTTTAGTTTATACATTGGAAAAATCCGTTTTGTTATTAATATACTAGGAAAGGGGCAAAAGAATAACTGAAAGAAAGGAAATCTATTAGTTATTCGTTAAAGTTTCATTTATTCAATGACCAGAATTAGACGGGGATATATCGCTCGGAGACGTAGAACAAAAATTCGTTTATTTGCATCAAGCTTTCGGGGGGCTCATTCAAGACTTACTCGAACTATTACTCAACAAAAAATAAGAGCTTTGGTTTCGGCTCATCGGGATAGGGATAGGCAAAAAATAAATTTTCGTCGTTTGTGGATCACTCGAATAAATGCAGCAATTCGTGAAAGGGGGGTATGCTATAGTTATAGTAGATTAATAAATGATCTGTACAAGAGACAGTTGCTTCTTAATCGTAAAATACTTGCACAAATAGCTATATCAAATAGGAATTGTCTTTATATGATTTCCAATGAGATCATAAAAGAAGTGAGTTGGAAGGAATCCACCGGTTAAACGGAGTTGCCCGGAGAATGAACTCCGGGAAGGTCGAATAAAAATGAATAGAATATAATTAATATAATATGATAAAATATGATAAAGTAGTCAAAATAAATATGAATCAACACGTCCAATAAAAACAATTTCTTCTTCCCAGATTATTCTTTTTTTTTTTTTCTTACGACACGAGAATTCAATCCGGATTCTTGGATTTTTCCAACAAAATATCAATCCGCATTTGAGTTCAGATGGGGATTTGAATTCAAGTGACGAAAGTGTAAACCTATCTTTTTCGGGCTCTAAGACTAGGAGTTCTAGTGGTCGGCTCGGTTCTTTCCAGCTGTTTCTCATTATTAAGAAAAGGTAACAAAGATAAAATACGAGCTTGTTTTATAGCAATCGTAATTA
>JARVZY010005947.1:15000-20000 GCA_030686995.1 Artemisia argyi
CATAGATAATTGCTAATGCTTTTTACAAACTTGATGTCGATAAATACGCCAGTCTAGAAATTCATTTCGGACAATTGAACCTTCTCGAACTGTTTCTTTTTAAGAACCAAAAAGATTTGTGCCAAAATCACAGATGCGAAGAAGAACAAAAGACCTTGTACACGTAATGGATCTTGAAGTACTATTTCTGCATCTCCCTGACCAAATCCGCCCACATTAGGATTACTTGTCAACGGTTGATCCAATTTGATAGATTCACCTTCTGAAACAAGAAGTTCTGGCCCCGGAGGGATAATATCAACCACTTGACGTCCATCGGATGCATCCGCTATGGTTATTTCGTATCCCCCCTTTTCTTTTCGTAGGATTTTGCTTACTATACCTGATGCTGTAGCATTATAAACTGTATTGTTACTCTTGCTCCCATCAGGATAAATTTGGCCCCTTCCTCTGTTTCCGCCTACGTATATAGGATATTTTAAGAAGTGAATGTCTTTCTTAGTAGCGGGGTCGGGGGAAAGAATAGGAAAGGTGATTTCACTATATTTCTGACCAGGAACAGGGCCTATGACAAGAATATTTTTTTGGTTGGGGCGATAACTCTGAAAAGACAGATTGCCCATCTTTTCTTTTATCTCGGGGGAAATACGATCGGGAGGGGCTAATTCAAAACCCTCTGGTAAAATAAGAACAGCCCCTACATTCAAACCCCCCTTTTTACCATTAGCAAGAACTTGTTTCAGTTGCATATCATAGGGAATTCGAACAACTGCTTCAAATACAGTATCGGGAAGTACCGCTTGCGGAACCTCAATATCCACTGGTTTATTAGCTAAATGGCAATTGGCGCATACAATACGTCCAGTGGCTTCTCGTGGATTTTCATAACCCTGCTGTGCAAAAATGGGATATGCATTTGAAATGGATGTACGAGTTATGATATATATCATGAGCGATATGGAAATAGATCGAGTAATCTGTTCCTTTATCCAAGAAAAAGTATTTCTAGTTTGCATGGTCCAACCATTGATCCCGAAAATTTCTACAATAAATTGGGGTAGGTCACTAATGGAGTTTCCTATCCACGATTCTGTTATTTACTGGAATAATAATAATTTGACTGGATTAATATATAGGAATATAGGATGAATCTCCGGGATGGGTAGAAATATAAAGTTTTTTTCAATGCTTTGCTTATGTACAACTGCAAAGTAATAAGAAACATTATAATTAGATTAGGTAGATAATTTTTCAGTCATTCATTGAATGATAAATCACTACAAGTGACGGAGATACGCGATTTAAATAACGGAAAATCCAATATTTTAAAATTGTATCTAGAATGACTGGAAAAGTGGAAACAAGGCCAGATATAATTTGATCATTATGAACAAATCCAAAATCCTTGTAGACAAAGCCAATCAGCAGTTCCCAACCACGGGGCGAATGAAATCCGATACATAAATCAGTTAATAAAAGAAGAGAAAAAGCTTTTATTGTGTCACTTAAGTTATATAGGAATTCCTGAGCCCAAGAGTTAAGAATAACAAGTTCTTTATTACCCAAAATAGAATAACCACTTAGAATAATGAAACAGATTATATTTGTCGAGAAGTGCAAAATCGTATGAATACGACCCTCATTGTGTATCTTGATTAATTGGATTGTTTCTTTGTGAATTCCTATACGAAGGTTTTGTAGATGTGTCTCCGAGTATTCCTTGATCATTTCCTCTAAGAGGAGGAGTTCCTTTAATTCTTTGAATTTTTCTAGAATACTATTTTCTTCAATATCATTCAAAAAAGTTTCGGATTGCCTAGTATTCCACCAATTTGTAATCCATGATTCCAGACTTTTTTGAAATGAGAGCGAAATCCACCAAGGCAAAAATACTATAGATGCAAGATAGAAAAGAGGAGTTAATGCTTTCTTTTTTGCCATTTTTTCATCTGTGAATTGTTAATGAATCTTATTCGTCGACTTTATGTAATCTAAGATTTCTCTCACGCATCAGTTCTATTACAAGTATCGAATCTATGAATCTATTCACTCTTTTTTATTATTATTTTTTTTTATTTTTTTATTGTTCCATATATGTCTGCTTTGACTCGAATGGATGTTCTGAAGAAATTTCAATTAAGTTATGTTATAGAAAAAGAGGATTCTTGCGTTTTTGCCCTCCTGCTGAGAAAGCATGCATTTGTCGGCTCATTTCTTAAAACACTTCAATTGGTACACGCAAGAAATAGGCCAATTCAGCAGCTTTTTGTTCCATTTCCCGTGGAGTAAAATTCTCATCAGTACGAGTCAATGGAATGGCTCCCTGGCCTTTGATATCCATATAAAGGACACGACGAGCATAAATACCCTCTTTAACTTCTACTCTGACGGACTGAATATCTTTTATAAGAAATCGGAGGAAGACCCGACGATTTTTTCCAGGAAATCCCCAACGAAAAATACACACTATTCCGTCTTTTCTATCAAATCGATCATAACCACTACCTACATTCCACGAAATTGTGCACCACAAATAAGAGCTAATAAAAAGACCCGCGATCCCATAGAAAGACATCACAATTCCTTGTGGAAAAAAAACGATTTCCTGAGACGGAAATAAAGATATCAAATTTCTACCAAGATAACTCGAGGTTCCAACCAACAAGAATCCTAATGAACCTAAAAAAAGGATAACAGCCCAGCAGAAATTACTTGTTTTTCGAGCCCCTGTTATAGGTTCTATCCATATATGTTCTGATCGACAACTCATAGTTGATCCAGTTGCTTTTTTTTGGAATTGAGAGAATACCCCAAATGAATTTTACTTTAGTCCTTTTGTTTCCGAAGTAACTCGCATCAACTAGCACTAGTTTGATGTGAACCTTTAGGAGTAATTCATTAAATTGGTTAGATCTAAACTAATAACATACCCTTCGTATGATCTCACTAAAGATAGCCACATGCATATAGATGGACCAACTTTACAATTAAGCCGTCCGCCAATTCGGGTCTATTTGAAAATAGCTAGAATATAGCATTTTGGGAGATTTTCGTCGGAAGACGCTTATACCATATTTTGCTAAAAGGATATCTGTGTTATGATACAAGCGTCAGTTTAAAAATGAGATTTTGTGCCCTCGGCTCTAAACAATCTTGTTTTTTTGAACATGAAGAAATAAAGAAGCCATTGCGATTGCCGGAAATACTAGGCCTACTAAAGGGACCAAAACAGAGGGAAAGTTAAGAGTTGTCATAGAATGGGTACCTCGCTTTACTATTTGTACCTGTTATTATTATTTAGATTTTATATTTATAGAATATAAAGATATTATATATAAAGATATCTTATATCTTATTATAAGTATAATTTGATAATTCTAAATTGGAATTATTATTAATTAATATCTCTCTAATCTATTCTAATTCTAAATTCTAAATGAGTATATAATGTAGTTTTTCATCCCTCTACATGAAAGATTTGAAAGGATATGGATGAGATATTATTTGATTCATTTTTTTCTCTTGTCTTCAAATTTAATTTACTAAGCAAAAAGTTTCTTAAAAATGAATTAGATTCTATTTATTTAGTTTTATATATTAAAGGGTTTGTTAGAATCCCATCCAGCAGGGATTCTTAGTCAAAATAGGATTATCGTAAGGTATAGAAAGATAAAATTCTATTATTCCGATAAACTAATTACTTGTTTGCTCAAAATAATTCAACTTCATGTTCTAATTTTGATTCAAAGGAAAGAAAGTGTGGAGTTGAAATAACTCACTCAGAACGCTTTTTAAAGGATTACGTGGTACGATTAGATCGAATAAGCCCTTCTGGAATAAATACTCAGCCGCTTGTGAACCTTCGGGTACTGTTTTATTTAATGTTTGTTCAATTACTCTTTTACCCGCAAAGGCAATGTAGGCATCGGGTTCGGCAATAATGATATCCCCCAACATACCAAAACTAGCTGTCACCCCGCCGGTAGTAGGAGATGTAAGGATTGGTACATAGAATAACTTTTTATTTGATTGATAATCATATAAAGCAGCAGATATTTTAGCCATTTGCATCAAGCTCAAACTTCCTTCTTGCATGCGTGCCCCTCCGGAAGCACACACTATAATAAGAGGTAGAAATTCTTTAGTGGCGTATTCAATCAAACGGGTAATTTTCTCCCCAACTACGGATCCCATACTACCCCCCATAAACTGAAAATCCATAACCCCAATTGCTACGTTAATACCGTTTAATTGCCCTATACCTGTTTGAATAGCCTCGGTTAATCCTGTCTTTCTTTGATAAGAATCGATACGATTTTTATAAGGCTCCTCCTCCGAATGAAATTCAATGGGATCCAGAGAGACCATGTCTTCATCCATAGGCTCCCAAGTACCCGAATCAATCAAAAGTTCGATTCTATCAGAACTACTCATTTTCAAATGATATCCACATTGTTCACAAAGATTCATTTTTGATTTAAAAAATTTCTTATAATTTAATCCATAACAATTTTCGCATTGAACCCACAAATGACTGTATTTTTGATTTACATCCAGATCGGTAGAACTTTCTCGTATAGTTTGATCACTCCTTATGGCATCCCGGGTTTTAGTCCTATTTCCACTTTCACTACAAATGGAACTAGAAATGTAATTGTTACTGGAATTGTCACTACCATTTACAATGTAACTATCAATACAGATTTGAGACTGAAGATAACTGTCAATGCAACTATTAATGTGATTATTCCAAGTATACTGAGTATCATCCATGTAATGATCCTGGTGGGGATTCTTACTCTTAGATCCATTATTGAGATAACTAGAATTTCGATAAAAAGAATTTTCTAGTTCACTACAAAAAGTATGATCATTGTCAATCTCAAAAATATGATTTTCAATATCAAAATATATAGAATAACTGTCCCCATTACTATCTTTAACTAAAAAAGTATCATCAGAGATGAAATTCCGAATGTCCTTGACGCCAAAAAAAAGAT
>JARVZY010005948.1:0-27879 GCA_030686995.1 Artemisia argyi
GAGCAAAAACAATAAAAAACGAACAAAGTTTGCACAATTGGCAGTTTTAGTCCCCCGACTTTCAAAAATTTACAAAACTAGTCCCTGAGCATGTGTTTTGAAAGAAAAGTCAACCTAAGGCATTTAGAAATAAAAAATAATCAAATTTAGTCCTTGGGTAAAAACTTTGGAAAAATTACACTTTTGGTCCCTGCAGTTTGGGAAATTGACGAAATCAGTCCATGGGAATGTTAAAATAAAAAATAACTTTTGTGACCTTCATCTTATGGGAATGTAACATGTTTGGTCCCTGGATTAACTATGGATGGTTGGCAACTTTGGTCCTCATAAAATCACCAAATTACAAATTGGTCCTTGCAACTACAAACGGACCCTTGTGTAATTTTGTTACCAAAACCAAACAAACCTAACCACCCCAGCCCACTATTTTCCCAGCCCAATGACCCCAAAGCCCACCACCCATTCCATATTATTAATAAAAAAACGGGGGGGGGGGGGGGGTCAAAGAAAAGTCAACTCCATCCCCACCCTCTTTTTGCCGCCATTACCCAAACACCCAGCCTCCACACTTCTGCTCCCCCAACAATCTTGTCCCCTCCTCTCCTACCCAGCCAACCTACCTTCCCTCCTCAACTTAAGTCAACCCTAATTACAACCAATTGTCCCCCACCATCTTATATCTCCAACAAATCGTATGGTTGAGATGAATGAAGCAGATAATCAATGGTTAGGAGATGTTTCCAAAGGTACAAAAGCATCAAAAGCAGGAGACAATAAGCACAAAAGTGAGAAAGGAAGAAGACACACCCCTGGTTCAATGTTCTCTGTAATATTTTTTTTTAGTATAAATAGGATTGAGATGTAAGCCATTGTGGCAAGTAGTAGTTAGGTAGTTTTCTTATGTAATTTCAAATTCAGTAGTAATCATAGTTGTAATCCTTTTCAGAATTAATAGAAGTGTTTTAAAAGTTCCAAGTTTCATATTTGCAGTCTCAAAAATTTCTTTCAGTGTTCAAAGCTTTTGTTCAAACTCATTGTTGTTCTAATCTTTAGTTATTCACCTTAGTCTCAGAATCATGAAGTAAACATAGAAAGGGAAATTAAGTAAGAAAAGAAAAAAAAATAAATAAAAAATGAAACATGAGATAAGTGAATGCAGGGTACCTTTGCATTAGACCTTGGAAGCTTGAGGAAGTTGCCTGCAATGGAGGGGCAAGGTGGATTTCACTAACTTGTTGCAAAACAAGCTAGAGCTTGTAGCTGCCATTAAGTTGGAGCCTTTGTTTAGCTAAGGCCCCAAGTGAGTACATTTTGTGATTTTTTCTTATTGATCACTGTGGTATTGCTTCCTTCATAATCAGTTTTCATTGTTACTTATGAATGTTCTTTTAGTTTATTAAAATTGATCCTGGTTTAATTAGAAATAGAATTAATGGGTGTTAATTAGTATTTGTTGTGCACTGTGTAGTTTAGAGTAGGACTGCATTATTGAATTGTATTTGTTAATTGCTGAAGCTAATTGTTCAAACTGCCTTAAAACTAGTTAGGTTCAGTAACTTTGGCACTTAATCGATAATTTGTCACTTGGATTAACAAGAATCTGTAAACTATTTATTTTTGTGAATTTTTCTGTGTTGTGTTCACCTAGTTGTTTGAGCCTGCAGGGGAAGTAACCTTCCCTGTGCACCCAGTCTCACCAAATTTTCTAAGTCCACCATTTGCTCAGATGTTGATCAAGTTGTTAGATTTTTGTTGTTTTGAATAACACCCTGGGTTTACTTGTTGGGTGCATATCTGTTTTGCCCATAAATTGTTTGTTTGTTTGCTTATTGTGGCTTATTGCCACTGTTCATTCTGAACCAAACTCAGTTATTGAGCTCATGAACTGCATGCTCCTTTTGATTCCATTGTTCTCAGCATTTTTGATATAAAGTTGTTTGGATGCATCTTAGATTGTACCTGTTTGCCTATATCCTTATTCTAGTTCATTGAGTAGATTAGAGTTTTTGCAAATTCACTGAGTGAATCACTCAGTGTATGAACCCCATTTCACAAGCTCTCCATAAGCTAATCTGTGAGCCTCAAGCCTTGTTCCTCAGCTTTCTGAGGAGCCTCCCAGAGTGGCTATTTGGATCACCCCCCTCCTAAGACCTTTGAGCAGTCTTGTGGGCCCCACCTTGGGCTTCAAGTGAGCCCTTGGACCTGTTTGGATTCTGTGTAAAGCTTAAGTGCTTATTTGCTGTTTTAAGCTATTTCTTTGTGCTTATCTGAATCTAATTGATCATTTCAAGTTTATATTCAACTACTTTGGTTTGTTTGTTCATTTGGAAGCCCCATATCAGCTTATTCAATAACCTTCAAGTCCTAGTAAGCTAAAAAGCTCACTGTTTGGCTTATTGTTGTGCACACTGCTTATTCTTGAGTCTTAGCAAAAGTACCTTTACAAAAGTTGCATATTTTCAGTAGATAATCAATTTTGTAAAAGAAAAATTGAAAAAGGCAAAAAAAATTAGAAGTGATAGCTTCTATTTAAGCCACTTTGGCTTATTTTCTGCTTATTTATAAGCAAAAGCTATTGTTAAATTTTTCTTAGGCTTCTGTTAACATAATAGATTTTTAGGAATTTTTTCAGATTTTTCCTTAATCATTTAGTATTTTTTATAATTTAGTTTAATTTAAATCAATTAAATAATTAGTTTTTAATTATTAGTAATTAATTAAAAAGTAGGAAAAATAGTTTTTCTGTTTCAAAATTAGTTTTATAATATTTTAGATTTTTCTAAATTTAATTTTCATTTTTCTAGTTAATTTTCATAATTATTTGTAATTTAGGATATTTTAGTTAATTAAAAAGTAATTAATAATTAGTAATTAATTAATAGTAATTAATTAAATAGTGTAAAAATTATTTTTCTTTTTCTAAAAATTTTCTTAAGTCGTTAGGATTGTAAAAATATAAATTTCACGTTCGTAGGATTTTGTTTACTCCCGTTTCACTTTTTTATTTGCTCGTTCGCGTTTGTTTGTAACTAAAACGCGCGTTTTTAGGTTAAATTACGTTTTCAAGTTATCTGATCACCAGTAATTGTTAGTTAAGTATTTCTTAGTCATTTCCCATCATTTTCTCATAGTGTAACCATAATAATCAAATTCCTTGCCTTCCTGATTAATCACCCGATCCTTTAAAACGTTCACAAATACAATTGCACGCCTCGTCGGGACATAACGACCCGGGGATTCCCTAAACTCCTTGGTTAGTTGGTTTTTGACGTTTGACTTGGTTGACCATTACCTGGTGAACTTAGTTGACCGTTCGGGACCAATCAAAATTTGGCGCCGCTGCCGGGGAGGCTGCTGCGTATCTACACAAGTTTTTTAGATTAGTGATTTTTCACACATCACTGTATAAATACCACCAACTTTTTGTAAATTTTAATCATAAAACAAAAACGTCATTAACATTTTTCCTAAAGTGTTAACAACACCAAAAAAAATAAAAAACAAACAAAACAGATCGTTACGTTTTCTATATCGGGTTTCTTTTAAGGTGATTCTTAAAGAAATACGATTTTGGTAAACGAAACGACACCAAAAATATTGTCCAGAAGTTTTTTCACCCATACACAAAAACCCAAAACCATTCGTCTTTTCTTGTGAATAATATTACATAAAAATAAGCCGTCGCAAACCAAGACAGAACACCTACTAACTGGGGGTGTGAACATAATAAGTTCCCAAACGAAAGATAAAAACTTGCCTTTGTATCCATGTAGGTGGTGTACCTTTCTTAAAGAAGCCAGTTGCTTGCGATTATTGGTTTAAGTTCACTGTGGTTTTGCCTCGACTTTGTTTTGATTGATTTTTGTTACTAGTGCATGCGCACTCGCTCTTCTAGGTCTACTAGCCCATTACGTGAGCTTGTACGAAAACCTAGAAGACCTCGTAGATGTTCCGCACCAACAGTCGGATCTGAGATCCGTACTGTTTCCACTCCAGCTGTCACCATGGCGGAAGACCGCCCCATGTGTGAGCTTCTCCAAGCACCCATCGAGGGTTACGGAGACGCTATTGTTGTCCCAGCCATCGTGGCTGATAGTTTTGAGCTCAAAACCGGGTTACTTAATCTTGTAACCTCAAGTCAGTTTTACGGTTTTGAGAGGGACGATCCTCATGCTCATATTCGATGGTTCAATAAAATCACATCAACCATCAAGTACAAAAATGTCCCGTGTGAAGCAATTAAGCTTCTTCTCTTCCCATTCTCCTTCGCGGGTCAAGCCCGGATTTGGCTTGAGAAACAACCCCCTCGATCTATCGAGACATGGGAAGATCAGGTAAAAAAGTTTGTGAATGAATTCTTCCCACCTTCTAAGACCACGAGTCTTAAAAACGAGATCACCAAGTTCACTAAAAAATATGATGAATCATTTGGTGAAGCGTGGGACCGTTTCAAAGAATTACTTCGCAAGTGTCCACATCATGGTTTCTCTGAGTTGATGCAACTCGATACTTTCTACAATGGCGTGAGCCAAGTTGATCAGGATTATCTCAATGCCTCCGCAGGAGGTAACTTTTTGAGTAGAACCACCAAAGAAGCCTTAGCAATCATCGAGAACAAGTCTAAGGTTCGCTCTACACGAAGCAAGCCGGTTGTTTCACAAATTAGTGCGGTTCCTTCCACTTCATCTCCTTCGAGTCAGTCTAGCACCGATGCTAAGATTGACAAGCTTACTGAGGCTATTCAAGCTTTGGTTCTCGCCCAAACTAAGAAAGTTTCATTTCCACAACATCCTCCACCTGCTGAGGTTAAAAAAGTGGAAGTCTGTGTAACTTGTGGTGGGCCGCATGCCTACTACAATTGCACAGCTACTGATGGTTCTCCGTTTGAAGCTCATGCTATAGTCGGGTCATCTAATCAATTGAGATCGAGTCAAAAACTATGTTTTCCACTAATTTTCGTCATAAATAACTTGGGCTGCCTCAGGACCTGTGCGAAAATGATTGTGTAAACTGTCGGGTTGTTAGTATGATTGTGAGGCCCAAATATACAACAATAGTTTATTGACATTAAAAGAGTATATGTGAAGAGACTTTTTTCAAGATGTTGCGTTGAAAAGAGTCTCTTCACATGTAATTTTTTAATATGTATAAGTTACATAAATCATTTTAAATATGAAGCAATGACATTAATGTTGGAGACCTTTTATATTCATCCCCGTGCGATGCACACAGGTTTGGAATGCCTCAGGACCCATGCAATGCGCACATGTTGGATCTAATTGTTTTTTCGTAATGTTCGGGACTAATTTTCGGTTCATGTTTGAAACTCTCATTTTTTGTGAAAGACGGACTTCGTTGTTCAAATAAATGACATTATTAAAAGCAAACTATAAAACAAATTTCCTTTTAAACAAAACTATGAAAACATAAAACATTAAAGTAATTGGTATATTAAAGAGTATAAATTATAACTCGTATAATAAAAAATCAGATCCAATGACCCAAGTCCGAATCATAAACCCGCTCCAATCAATCAATAGACTCGACATTTAACTAAACACAATTTTCTTCTCCTTTATATACTTCTTCGATTTAGAAGATTCTCATTGTTAAGATTATAGTGTGAAGATATTTTTATTATATACTACCCAATTTTCAATATGTAACATCGACATAATTTACACAGTCATATCAAATATCAAAGTCACGCAATATTCCAAGACATTTAATTAAGAAAGTGACATTAACACACCGCAAGACAAAAAACTACATTAAGAGCAAAACTATTAAAACGCACCAACAAAGTGTAGTAATAATTATTGACTAAAACTTGAATGCTCGTCACATTATTTTCAATAAACTTACTTGCTAACGAATCAATAGTATTAGCTCGTTTATCGGTATTACATAAAGTAAAATATTGCATGTTTGATTTGTAATGTACTATTAATATAAATGTTAACTATTCATTCCACCGGTGGTCGTGACGTTGTTCTTGTTGTTGTTGTCTTTGTCGTCGTTGTTCATTGGTCTTTTGCATGTTTTGTTCTTGATAAAATTTTTGTGACTTCTCGATCTATTTCTTTAATATTTCTTGACGCGCTGCAAAAAACAATTAGATATAGTTGATCGTTAGTAACTTAAATACAATTAATCAATATATTGCATTTTCGATCAAATTAAAAATGTTCGTGCATATTCCACTTAATAGATAAGACAACGATGTGTAGGATCTCTTAAACCGTTAGAAAAGATGATGTTACTACCAAACCTCCTAAGTACCATCTTTATGTCCTACATTGTTACACACACAAAACACACGTGAAATTTACATAAAACAATATAAATCAATATGCTAAATAAGTAAGACGATATGATGCTTACTTTACCACCATAATAAGTTGTAGCCCAATGTGCACGCGGTGTGTAGGAAGTTGTGGTTTGTTGTGTGTGATTTTTGACACATTATATAGTTGATAAAATATTTGTAACTCATGGACGAAAAGGTAAAAATACTAACCACTATTAATTGAGATGTTTGAGTTGCTTGAAATCAATGTACACATACTAATTGAGATGTTTGAATTGCTTGGAATCAATGTTAAAGGCTTCATATGATAGAATCAATTCTTATAACATTTATTATGACCCATTTACATTTATAAGGCTACTTAAGTTTTATATAATATAAGATATATACTTTGAAAACTTTGAAGCACTAAAATATGTTTTTTAGTGAGATAAAAACAAATGAATGTACGTAGTGATGTAATCCAAAGATTTTTCGTTCGAAAAAAGAATGTAATCCAAAGACTTTTACATTGACTTGTGATTGTGTTTAATCCTTGGCCACCAAGTCACATCAAAATTCTTTTTCCTTCGACGAAATGAAGACATTTTATATGTTTTTCTTTTTTTTTGTCAATTTCATTAATATCCTTGCAAAATTTAAAAATTTCATATATATCCTTTTAATACATTAAATGTATTGTACTTTAGGGTAAGGATTCAGTGAGAAGGAACTTAAAATGAGAAGAATGAGAAATAACTATAACCTCATATTTGAGATGCATCGACTTGAATTAGATGCACATCTATTCATTTAGATGCATCACAATTAGTTTCGAAAGTGATTTTAAAGTGAAAACGTTGCAAAGTAGTACTAGGAACAAATTTGACCCGCAGAGTACAAAAAATACATAAGATTCGCCTAATTTGATGAAATGCATATAATATATGTATATGCATCTAATTTTTTGCTAAAAAATATATTATGATGCTTCTAAAAGATTAGGAATGCATTTAATTCAAATTGATGCATCTTTAATATGTTGTTATAATTATTTCTCATTCTTCTTATTTTAAATATTCTTCTCATTTGATCCTTAGTCTTGTACTTTATATATAAAAAACTAATAAAAAGAATATATATGAAATTTTTGAAATTTTCAAAGATATACATGAAATTTTTCTTTTTTTTAAGGTGTGTTATAGGTACCCATCTAGCCCACTTCTAAAAACCAATAATTCTCCTATTTATAGTAAACATAATTTTTTATTAGTTTTTGTTTTGTATTTTTTGTCATTTTTAAGCTTTTGACTTATTAACATTTATATTTTATGTTCGTACTTTCAATTTTATATTTTTTTTATATAAACAATAACAACAACAACAACAACAATAATAATAACAATAACAATAACAATAATAATAATAATAATAATAATAATAAATAGAGGGGGTGCTGCTTGTATGTTTTGGATACATATAACCTTTCTCTATCACTATATTTTTTTATTATTATTATTATTTTTATTTATTTTTTTAAATAATAATAAGCTTACATAAAGTTGGATGGGAGTCTGGACACAAATTGTGCACCCACTCCTTTCTGAATAATAATAATATATTTATTTTTATTTTTTAGTTTTGGATTAATTCATGACGATACATTACACCCTGTTTCATTATTAAATTTTAATAGACATAATGCATTAATGCCATGTAAATTTAATCAAATGTACAAGTAATTAATGCATTAGATTCATTTTTAGGCCTATTTATTAAGCTCATATATCATTTTTGTAAATTTTATTGCTTCAGATTCCTTTAATCTTTGCATCAACATTTTCATGCCCGTATATAACTTTGAAAATACTCGTGCGAGTAAAGAGCTCTCGGAGGACTTGGTAAATAACTTTGAAAACA
Source organism: Artemisia argyi (assembly GCA_030686995.1). NCBI lineage: Eukaryota > Viridiplantae > Streptophyta > Magnoliopsida > Asterales > Asteraceae > Artemisia > Artemisia argyi. Next base: position 8,210 of record JARVZY010005948.1, read on the forward strand.
CTTTTGCGAAAAATTATTTAGGTTTATTTTATTTTATTTTTATTTTTTTTTTCTTGCTAATGTTACTTATTTAGGCTGCATGCAGTAAAGGCACACGATCGAATGGATAGATCGATCACTAATCGATCCCCTTAATGTGGGACAAAATCAATCCCCCCTATTTTGTGTATGAGGGTCGTCAATGCGATCGAGATCACCCGTTCGCTTTTTTTTTTTTTTTTTTTTTTTTTAGAAAATGTATTTTTGTAGGGTATGTTTTTTTGTAGTGTAGCTCTCCCTTACCAGGACACCCAATCGGCTGAAAGTCGCTTGAGAAAGAAAGCTGACTTGGCAGAGAAAATGAGAAAGATTGACTCTCCTTACTGCATCCAGCCTTAGATCATGAAGTGGTGTGTCGACCTCAAATTATCAAACAAATCCACCGCACCCATGTAGCATTTTCACATACCAAATTTCGTGTTCTTTTTTGTGTTCATTTGTTTGTTAAGTCCATCTTAAGATTGATACCTAGAGAAAAGTTTGTTTTGATCACATTACTTCTGCTTTGGTCTTGCATCAAGAACCATTTTTAAACAATGAATATATTATAATGAGAAAGTTAAGATTTAACAAGTTTTTTTTTTTTTTTTTTTTTTAAGGATAATGAGAAACAATGCACATATGCACACATTACTCGTAAACATGTGCTCTAGTTAGACTACCCCGTATCCATAAGAAATAAAGGTGAGTGAGTTTGTAGTGAGTATGAAACTCACGAGTTAGCATCGATGTGGGTAAGCTCACTCACCGGTGAATGGAGAAAAAAAAGCCTCACAATGGTGAGTGATTCACAACTTGGTTTCCGTGCAACTTTATATTATTTATTTAATTTGTGAGTGTGTAGGGTATTTAGTGAGATATATTTGTATAAAGTGGATATATATGATACGGGGGATTGCGCCCTCGCAACAGGTTTTACCTCTCAAGGGATCTTGAGAAGCTTACAACCCCCACCAGGCAGTGTACTTGATCGTTGTAGTATAGTATAGTGACAAGTACCGGGGGATTGATCGTTCAACTCAGGAATAGTGTCGCTAGGATTAGAAAGCCTACTAAACTAGGTCTAGAGGTGAGGGATGATTCTTTTTGTATTTTTTATATTTTATGAAAGCAAGTAAAATCTCGGGTTTTGAAGGAGTGGGCGGAATTAATTGCTAGTCAACTAACCCAATTAACTAAAGATGCAATCAAAATAAAATAAAAGAAATGAAAATTAAACTAATATACTAATGTGGTGGGAACAATAATGAGAAAAGTTGTGTTTACTTATATTTCATTACTCTCTAGATATCTTTTACCGGTCGATTAGCTTGTTACAATTACATGGATGACGGGTTATATTCCTTAATACTAGTCGTAGGGCCGTGTACAATATTCTCTAACTCTATAAGATCCTACTTCACTCCTATGTCGAGCCGACTAAAAGCTCCTAACATGGGATCATTAGAATTCACTTATGCATTAAATACAACCAAAAATCGTAGTGCACCTCCGATCATGTTTCTTAAGATGTTCAAGCAAGTTACCAATGGAAGTCTGCCAGTTTCTTAAGCCTAACATCGAATACAATCATCCGTAACAATTATAAACAAACAATCAACCAATAATCAATATCTAGGTTTCACTACATCTAAGCAAACTCAATAAAAACCTAGCCTAACATGTTAAAAGAAAGACAAGCATAAGATAGAATCAAACAATACATAGACATATTGAATGATTATTGGAGAACTTATCTTTATTAAAACATGGAAGAAAGAAGGGTTTGAAACCCCTTCAATAAGCAGGAAGTTCGACCTAGGGTTTGTGTTTTAGTATTCAACAACTTGTTCCACACTTTACAATGAAAAATTGGAAAAATATATATAGACTAAGCATCCTGACGGCGTCATGTATTGGCTTCTGACACCGTCAACTCGCCGCCAAGTTGAAATTTGTATTGCCTAGATCCAGTCTTAACGCCTTCATGTGTAAATCTACTATGGGCCGTCACATGCATTTTGACCCTGACGGCCTTGGTGACGCATTCAGGCCAATTACATTGAAAATGTTCTGGGCCGTCACGTTGTAATATCCACTTCCACCTCTTTTATCACTCTTGACGCTGTCATGTGTTAATGCTTGACGTCGTCAGGTACTGTTCCCAGCAAGGAATTTGAGTTTTACGCTCAAAAAACGTCCAAAATGCTTCATTTTACAGATTTCTCCTCAAAAGTACCTAAAATGACAAAAGGAACTATTTAGGGCAATAATTGATCAAATAATCACGAATTCGGGATTAAATGACCCCTTAAAAGCGGTACACTTTTCGCCTCATCAAATACCCTTACACTTGTGATATGCTTGTCCTCAAGCAAATGAACTTTTATTCTAATCAAAATAAAAGTTAGGGGTCATTTAACACTAATATAAAAGTAATTACAACAAATAATCGTTCCACTAAAAACCAAAAACAAGCACGGAGGTCATACACTAGTACCTTACAAATAGTGTTTAGATACTCACATCTCTCGGGTGTAATAAAATATATATCACATTAAGGAAATGGGAAACATCTCTCACTACCTGTCATAGCAAATAGATTACCATAGGCTTGGGAAATGATCAAAACTCCACCACTTGCGTAAGCACCTAGGATAAACTATCAAAGAAGTATTTTAAAGGGTTATAACGTTATGTGTAGGGATATGGAAAACACGATTTTGTTGGATAAAGGCAATATTTACTGGTGGCGAGTTAATCATCTTGGTTAATTACATGTACAATATGGCGTTGCTAAGCCAAGACTCGACTCGACTTAAGCTAATCATAAACTAACAAACTATGAAACAAATAAAACAAGTAAAACTTGAGTTGCCTCCCAAGAAGCGCTTTTCTTTATTTAACGAGTCTTGTAGCTAGACTCAAGGTCATGGGCTACTACGTGACCTCATCATTGGTCACATTCTCTAGATCATCTTCAATCTTAGTTTTGTATTCCGGACCTAGTTGCAAACATTCCTTGTAGAAACCAAATATTCCACTCATGACATAGTCTACTCCCCTACGTCTATCCTCATCATTCCTATAGTAAACCACTTGCTTGTGTTCCTTTTCAAGGTTTGATAGAAGATGGAATTGTTCAATCTTATAGGGCATTTGGTAAGCAATTTCATCGTTCTCATCCTTGAATCTAACTATCCCTAGGGATGGGTCATAATTCATCTTAGAGGCCTCAACAAATGGCTTCCCGAACACTACTTGACTTAGGCAACCATCTATGACCGGACGAATATCCTCTACAATCACAAAGTCGGTAACATAAGTGAAGTTTCCAACAAAGACATGTAATCCTTTCAGTATTCCTACAAAATTGCTTATCCAACCCGTGTTAGGCATCATCCTATATCCAAGTTGCTTCTTCATTACCCAATTATTATAGGTCCTAGTCATAATGTTTATGGGAGACATAAGATCGATGTAAGTTTTCCACACATGCATATGCCCAATGTTGCATGGTATGTTGATGTTAGAGGGATCACCCGCTTTAATAAGTGGTGAACCAAGGACGTATGGTGTCTCGGGATCATCAAATAGATCCTTATGGTATTCCCGTTCTTCCTTGGTGGGTAACTTATCAAAGTATTCCTCTACATTTTCTACTTCCTCTAACTTTTCTTCCTTAACATCCTCAACTTCCTTAATCTCATCCTTAGGTCCAGTTTCTATTCCAGCTTCATCCTTGTCACTTTCTTCTATATTCTTATCTATTGGCTTAATGGTGACAACATTGACAAAGTGGACGTGTTTGGATGATGAGGGGTCCTTAATTTGGATACCACTACTAGTGTTCCCAGTGTCCTTCCTAGGTGTAGTTAGCACTTGGTTGTTGAGGGCTTTCAACAAGTTGTCAATTTTATTGGTCATCTCCGTTTGTTGTTGATTGAATTCGGATTCAAACTTAGCTATGTGAGCTTCTTGAGATGCCATAAACTTTGACATCAATCCTTCAAGATTATTGGTACTACCATAGTTATTGGAAGGATTGTTGTTGAAAGTACGGTTAGAGGGTGGAACGTTTGGTTGGTAACGATTAGGTGGATTGGAAGAATTGTTTTGGGATATGTTTTGGTTTTGCTTCCACCTAAGGTTCGGGTGATTTTTCCAAGAAGGGTTGTATGAATCACCGTAAGGGTTTGGCTCGGGTTTGAAAGTGTACCACTTATCTCCCGCTTCGTCGGTACGCGAGGATGCGTAATCCGCAAAAGCTTGTCCGGGGAGTTCCACGCAATCACGAGTGTCATGGGGACCACTACATAATTCGCATGAAGAAGTGATTTTGTTCACTTGGATTGAAGGCTTAGGAGCTTCGTAGGATTTCATGAGAAACTTCGAAGGCAAAGATATTGCCTTGACCGTTTTGTTCAAATCACGGGGATCATTCCAACTTTCGTTGTCATAGAGAGCAAGATCTTATATGAGTTCCCATGATTCTTCCGTACTTAGATCACGAAGCTTGCCACCGGCCGATTGGTCAATGGTTCGCCTTGTGGAGAGATCGATATGGTCATAGAAGATTTGGACTTGGAGCCAAAGATCTATGCCATGATGAGGGACTTTTTGGAGTAAGTCCTTGAAACGAGTCCATGCTTCATATAGAGTTTCACCTTGACATTGTTGGAACATCAAGATATCATTTCTAAACTTAGTAGTTCTCCCTGGTGGGAAAAATTGAGCAAGGAAACGAGAAGTGAGATCATCCCAAGAGGTGATGGATCCCGCGGGTAAATGTTCAAGCCATTGACTAGCTTGGTCACGTAGAGAGAATTGGAATAGACGTAATCGGGTCGTCTCTCTAGTTGCAACATCAAGGTCTATGGAATCTACGATTTTTAGGAAATCCTTGAGATGTTGATTAGGATATTCGGAACGAAGTCCATGGAATGCACATCCGCTTTGAACCAACCGGATGGTGTCGGATCGCAAGGGAGACACATTGGCTCCTTGAGTGAGCTCAATGGTGTTCCGATAGCCTTGGTGGCTAGGTCGGGAATACCCTCCTAAAGTTCGGGGTCTAGGAGGTTGGTTTGGTTGTGGTGGGTTTTGTAGGTGGTTTTGAAGTGGTGGGTTGATGGGTTCAAAGATATTACCACCTTCCATGATATCGGATGGTAATGGTTACGAACAAAGGAACAAAGAAATGAGATAGATTAAAGAAATCTAAAAATAAAAATAAAAATCTTACTAGAAAGGAATCTAGTAAGTAGACCTAATAAAGAGAAATTCTAACCTAGATAATAACTATTCCCCGGTCTGTGGCGCCAAAAACTTGATACGGGGGATTGCGCCCTCGCAACAGGTTTTACCTCTCAAGGGATCTTGAGAAGCTTACAACCCCCACTAGGCAGTGTACCTGATCGTTGTAGTATAATATAGTGACAAGTACCGGGGGATTGATCGTTCAACTCAGGAATAGTGTCACTAGGATTAGAAAGCCTACTAAACTAGGTCTAGAGGTGAGGGATGATTCTTTTTGTATTTTTTATATTTTATGAAAGCAAGCAAAATCTCGGGTTTTGAAGGAGTGGGCGGAATTAGTTGCTAGTCAACTAACCCAATTAACTAAAGATGCAATCAAAATAAAATAAAAGAAATGAAAATTAAACTAATATACTAATGTGGTGGGAACAATAATGAGAAAATTTGTGTTTACTTAGATTTAATTACTCCCTAGATATCTTTTACTGGTTGATTAGCTTGTTACAATTGCATGGATGACGGGTTATATTCCTTAATACTAGTCGTAGGGCCATGTACAATATTCCCTAACTCTATAAGATCCTACTTCACTCCTATGTCGAGCCGACTAAAAGCTCCTAACATGGGATCATTGGAATTCACTTATGCACTAAATACAACCAAAAATCATAGTACACCTCCGATCATGTTTCTTAAGACGTTCAAGCAAGTTACCAATGGAAGTCTGCCAGTTTTCTTAAGCCTAACATCGAATACAATCATCCGTAACAATTATAAACAAACAATCAACCAATAATCAATATCTAGGTTTCACTACATCTAAGCAAACACAATAAAAACCTAGCCTAACATGTTAAAAGAAAGACAAGCATAAGATAGAATCAAACAATACATAGACATATTGAATGATTATTGGAGAACTTATCTTTATTAAAACATGGAAGAAAGAAGGGTTTGAAACCCCTTCAATAAGCAGGAAATTCGACCTAGGGTTTGTGTTTTAGTATTCAACAACTTGTTCCACACTTTACAATGAAAAATTGGAAAAATATATATAGACTAAGCATCCTGACGACGTCATGTATTGGCTTCTGACGCCGTCAACTCGCCGCCAAGTTGAAATTCGTATTGCCTAGATCCTGTCTTGACGCCTTCATGTGTAAATCTACTCTGGGCCGTCACATGCATTTTGACCCTGACGGCCTTGGTGACGCCGTCAGGCCAATTACATTGAAAATGTTCTGGGCCGTCACGTTGTAATATCCACTTCCACCTCTTTTATCACTCTTGACGCCGTCATGTATTAATGCTTGACGTCGTCAGATACTGTTCCCAGCAAGTAATTTGAGACTTTGCCGTTTTCTTCACTTGTACGCTCCAAAAACGTCCAAAATGCTTCATTTTTAAGATTTCTTCTTAAAAGTACCTAAAATGACGAAATGAACGATTTAGTGCAATAATTGATCAAATAATCACGAATTCGGGGTTAAATGACCCCTTAAAAGCGGTACACTTTTCGCCTCATCAATATAATTGAAAGGTGAAGGCAGTGTGATTAATAAAGGTGAATGGCGAGTGAGATTGTGAGTGAAAAGTTTGAGAGAAAAAGCTGATGTGACACTGAGGTGGAAGTTGAGTGAGTGTGTATTGTGGTGACTAATGATGGTAGTCTTAATCAGTTTCCCAAAGTAATCATAAAACCAATTTTATAGTCCAAATGCTTTTTATGTACAATGTCTATACACATCCGTCTATTCATCCCTGCAATCAGGGACAAAACTTAGTGGGATTGAGAAAGGTCATGCCACCCTTCCTCCAAAAATTTTATTCACAAGTACATTTTAACCCTTACATTTAGTAGTAGTATGCATTATTAGTAAGAATATTAAATGAAAATATAAATTGTCCCTCTAAAATAAATACGTTACAGTTTGGCCCCTTTCATTTAAACTTGTTATCAACATATTTATGAAATGAACCCACCTTATCGCACATTTTCAAGCGATTAGTATGTAACAACACCATATGGGTAAATAACATGATTAAGCACTAAGACATAACAATTTCTAAAAAAATGCAAAATGGAGAACGTTCGATTTGTTTACAACATTGGCAAGAAATGGTCGCAAGGGTCGAATCTAGGAGAAAGTAAGATCAAGCTATTGGTTGGGTCGGTGAACCTGTTTGTCAACTTTTTCTTCTCAAAAGATGGTTCATTGAGTGAGGAATAAATATCGCATCTACAATGGAAACCCCCATCATGGTCGGTGCAGGTTGATGTGTGATGTCAAATCCATACACTTCACATGCTCTTACACTGTGTTTTTGAGTTAAAATTTGAGGGGAAAGAAAAAAAAATAACGTTTTTTATATTCTTGAGTATATTTTTAAAAAAGGAAAGAGAATTGGAGAGGAAAATGAGAGGAAATTTTCTTAAAAGATCAGCACCTCATTTTTTGGAGTAAAAATAAAAGGATCATTAATATATTTTGTTCAGAGACCAATATGCCCCTTTAAAAGTTTTGGCAATAATAATAAAAGGCAATACATGTAATTTGAACAAATTATTTTTCTTTTCTTTTAACTTAAGAACATGAGTTATGATTACTTTCATTTCATTTCATTTATCTCAAGAACATATGTTCCAATAATTACTTTTTCATTTCTTTTCCTTTTCATATTATTTTTATTTTCCTTAGTTATAAAACTTGAGAACACATAGTTAAACACTTAAACTATACATAAATTGTCTTTAAGGATAAGCATATCAAAAATTGTGTTTTAAAATATGCTAGCTTATAATTTGTGTAGTGCATAACTTTATTGAATTTTTTACAAATTATAGGTCTTTGTAAGCTCAAACTAATAGAAATGATATTTTCTAAATGAGTTGAACTTTTAAATAGTCAAATTACATAAATATGTTTTAAAATATCACCGATTAACATGCCAAAGCTTTAACATACGTGAAGTTAATTTTATGGGTGTTTATCAGTTCGGTTATTGGGTTGTTCGGTTTATTCGGTTTGGTTAATTCTTTTTGGGTAAAACCGAAAACCGAACCTAGCCAAATTCAAATTCGATTCAACCGAATTTGAATTCGGTTTGGTTTTCGGGTTGACCCGAAGTAATTATTTTAAAAGTTTAATTACATAGATTTTAGAAAGAAAAAAACATAACATTTCAAGCTTAAAAAGTTTTTTAATTTATATTAGGAAAATTTTTAATGTTATTTTCATGTATATAAATATAAGAAAAATATATGTATTATATGAATTCGGCTTTTGGTTCGGTGCGTTTACATTTTTCAGAAATCATATCCGAATCGAAAATCGAATATCTAATTCGGTTCGATTCGGTTTTGATAAATTTGGTTCAGATACAAATTCAGTTTGATTTATTGGTTCGGTTCAATTTCGTTTTTCGATTCCTGTGGGTATTACTCAGACTCTGAACACCCCTAGTTAATTTAGTGTCTTTTAAAATCCTTTTACAATAATACGAAACTATAAACAATTAGCCAAACATTTTTATGAAATTAAAAACCTTAACTTACAACTTATAGTATAAATTTTAGTTAGTTTTTTTTTTAACCACTGAGGGGTGGTCTAGTGACAAAAGGAATTGTGACTATTAATATAGGTTGCATGAGGTCTTAAGTTCAATTCCTGCTATGTGCAAAAAACTTTAAAGTAATCACGCCAATCTTCTGAAAAATAAAGGCTTTACCCGATTTGAGTTTATCTGACGGTGCCTTTAATTAGTTTTATTGAAACACATGTCATCTAGTTTTAGCTTACAAACGAAAACTTTAGCTTCAAAATTATAATGAACTAGTTGGAAAACCGCGCGTTGCCGCGGGGTGTTTTCCGAATAGGGAAAGTGTAATAACGGCCGGTAGCTACTTAATGTCAATTTAGTGACTAAGGACTAACTTTGCAATGGACGTATAACATGAAGGACCAATCATGTAAACTATGCGAGGACTAAATATGCAACGAACTTTTGAGATGAAGGACCAATTTGGTATGGATTTTCAAAGAAAATGTTAAAGATAACGGCCGTTAGCTAACAACCGTTAAATATCTAACGACCGTTAGTCCTGACCCGCCCAAACCCGACCCGGGCTAAATGGTTTCTACAGTGTTTTGCATGGGCGGGGTTGCCATAAAGGCTCCCAACAAATGTATATATGTATAATGGTTACCTTATTAGATTTTAGCTTTATATTGTGTTAGAAGAAAAAGAGATTTAGCTCTATAGAGTAAATTGAAAAAATCGTCCACGTGGTTTGGTAAGATTGTAGGTTTCGTCCTTATGATCTGAAAATTGTAGGCAGCCTCTTTATGAGGAAACTTTAGGCTCATTTTCATCTTTGGCGATGTTTAATTACTAAATTACACTCCTGCTCTACCTCTTGAAGCAAAATTCATCAATCCAATCCTTTAACCCAAATTCTCACAAAACACACACTATTTATCATCCTCAATCATCTTTACCCTTATATTCTATCATCTTCTTCATCAATAACTTAAATTAATTACATAATGTTCCCACCTATATTCATCATCTTCCTTCATCACAAGAATTTAAAATTCATCATCATCTAAAAGATAAAAGTTTAAACATGTTGACAATACCACTAAATCAACACAACCTCAAGTCCTAAACCCATGATATAAAACTAACACACAAAAGGGAAACATTTGTCGTAAAATTCAACAACGACACTCCCCCCCCCCCCCCCCCCCAAATCTTGCCTGAAAAGTGCTCACCACCGCACCCGCCACATCGCCGGAAAATACTCCACAAATCCGAAATTAGTTTATTGGTTTGTGAAAGGTTTTGTTAATTTTCAAGAATATGTTGATGGTTTGTAGTTTGTGTTTTTTCAGCTGGGTTTTACTTATATTTTTTAATTGATTATTGGGTTTCTTGTGTGTTGTTTGTGGGTGTATTCTAAGGTTTGATTTAGTGTGTTGAATATGGCTCATATCCAGATTGGGTTTTTCATGTGTGGATATGCTTTTTTGAATTGGTGTGATGTTATGAAAATGATGAACGTGCGTGTTTGAAAATGATGAACATAAAGTAGATCTGGAGTTGCTCTTCAATTTTTCTTAAAAAAGGAATAAAAAAATCACAGAAAATTCAAAGAGTAAAAACACAGGGGCAGTCTAGTCATTTAACATCGGGCAAGGACGGAAATGAAGCCTAAATTTCCTCACACGGAGGCCGCCTGCAATTTCTAAACCAAAAAGACGAAGCCTGCAATTTAACCAAACCAGAAGGACGATATCTGCAATTTACTCTTTGTTAGCTTTATAAAATTATGAGAGGTGATTGAGACACTCATATTTTTTAGGGTTTTGCTAATAGCAGCCCTAAGGGTTGTTGTTAAGAGATTGATTTTATTACATATGAACTAATGAGTGATTCTTATTGAATGACATTTCCGATAAAAGTGGAGGAAATCCCTAAAAATCTGGATACACAACAAACACTTCATTCTCATTGGGTGAATTTGTTTCTTACAAATAATTGTAGTAAAAATGATCATGTTAACCACAACCCTAAAGGCTGTCGTTAGCAAAACCTTATTTTTTATTAGAACACTTAACTATACAAGTAGTTAAAACACATATTAAATCTTGTACAAATATGTAATGATGCATACAATAGAGTGTCCCAATCAAAAGTGAGAAAATCCAAATTAATTCTGACACGAGGTACAAATAAAACAAAATAAAAAAAGAAGTTGACAAAAAGGCAAAACACCATAAATAAACCGGACCAAAACAAAAAGACAAAAAAGTTTGGTCCTAACTCCTAATACAAAAAATTGAATATCCTTTACTTAATCCACAAATCTAGGGTTTCTCTTAATGGGCCAATAACAAAACCAAAATCCAAACATCACCCATTAACAACTCACTCAAAAATCTTCCCTCTTTTATATCAACCCAATTCCATCATTTCCCCCAATTCAATTTTGACCAATTGAATCAAAATGGACGCAAGTCAACCCTACAACCCTCGTACTGTCGAAGAGGTTTTTAGGGATTTCAAGAGCCGCAGAACTGGAATCATTAAAGCTCTTACTACTGGTTTGTTTGTTTTTGCTTAATTAACTGACCCTTTTCTTTAATTTTCTTAATTTTGTGTTTTTTAAGGTTAATTTGTTATTTTTAAGGTTAATTTTGTGTTTTTTAAGTTAATTTTGTGTTTTAATTTGACAGATGTTGAAGATTTTTATCAGCAGTGTGACCCTGGTTAGTCTTTTTTATTGAAATTCTATGTGTAGTAATAAAGTTACTAGCTTTGTTAAAATAGTTACTATTTATAGTAAGGGTTAATATAAAGTAATTTACTTTTGCTTTTAAAATAAAAAGTTTGGGTTAGTTTGTGTTTAATTAGGGTTTAAGAAAGGTGTAATAATGTAATTTTTATTAATAAAGATTTGAGCTTTGTTAGAAATTAAGGTTCTTTTTTACTATTTAATAAAGTCAACTTCAATTATTTGAAGGTATATTAAGTAAGAATTTCAGAATTATTGCTGAATTTAATTTAAATATATAATTAAAATGAGAATTGCTAAATTTGGAAAGTTTTGACTTTACGCGAGTGGTCATGGTTATTTTGATTATTAAATGAAATTTGATGAAACAGATGAATAGTTAAACTATATTACGTCAGTAAAAGTCGTGTTTCGAGGAAAGTTGCAAGGATGGAAATTGTTGCAACTTTTCACTCGGATATAGGAAAATGAGAACTGTTGCAGTTTCCGGGGAGGGGTAGAATTATGTTTTGTGGAAAAAGGAAAGAAATAGGATTGGTTGTAATTGATAGTTTCTAGCGGGTCGTAGGTTTCATGTGCTGTTTGTTGATGTACGACAAAAAGTTTTGATTTTAAATCACTCATTTAGCTGAATGTTATTGTTGTTACAAGATTTTGCTATCATATGTTTTGTAACCGTTAATTTATGACCAAGGTAACACTATACTGCTGCGGTTTTTCTATCCTAATCGACAAACCTTTTGTTTCCTCTTTTCTTACGTGTTTACTTCTTATTCTATCGATATATCAATCATTGCATTCAATTTGTAATTCCATAATTAGTACATTTGAACAAATCATTAAATAAATAGAATATTTTTATTTACGTTGTTTATTGTGTTTCATTTAGCATACACTGTCAACTGTTTTTGGTATTGGGATGGTAATCTGTGTTTTATGGTATCAACAAATTTGTGAAGGATGGTTTTCTCTTTGTCTTTGAACATTTGAACAAATCATGATTTCTTTAATCTGCAAGTTTTTAATGCCGTTTTTGCTACAAAACAATAATGGTACCATCTATTTAATCTTCTCTCAAAAGTCAAAACATAGTATTGGCTTACTGCTGTTTAAGTCTCTAAGATGTTACAGTGGTTCATGTGCATGTAATATAGTGCCGCACTTCTATTAATGCTCACAGAGGGCACGTGTATATGATTTCTTTTATCTCTATTTTTGTTTTTTATACTTTAATTACTATCTCTCTGGGATATGTTTGCGTCCAAAGGTATTTTTTTTGCAAATTTTTTATTTGTTGCTTAAAAGTGTCGCCGATTAAAAAAACGGTGTTGGACAAATATAGTCGTCGTAAGTTGTAAACTTGATATATTTTGCTCTCAAGATTTAGTTAAAGTGGTTTATGAAAATTTTATATGTGTATGAGGTAGACTTATCATACCCATTAACACACAATTTATATCTTTTGTTATCTACATCTTACTTCATTGAACCAAGTAATCTTGTGCTCTTGTCAAACATGTTTCCAACTGCGCTATCAACAAGAACTCACAACACCATTTATGTCACATAATATAAGAAGGGAATAGGAATCAGAAAATGTCGGTGTTATTTAATGAGGCGTAATTCTTTATCTTCTTATTTCTTCACTGATAGTCTGGTATTATGAATGATAGTAATGACTAAGCCAAAATCTATTTCAGTCAGTGGAATCTGTATTTTTTTGACATTTTGGTGTAATCAATTTTTACCAAAAATTCTCTGTTTCTCTGTCACGGTGCTACCTACTTCTGTCCTCTTTACTTATTTCATGTTCAATACTTCGCTGACTTCCTTTTCATTGTTTTGTTTTTCCAAGAAAACATAAAAAATGGTGACCAGGGTCCCTTAACAAGTTTCAGTCATCTTAAACTTTAGCAGCTAAAGACTCTACACTCGAGTATTACATTTCATCTAATCTTTTGTTGGATTACAGAAAAGGAAAACCTATGTCTCTATGGATTTCCGAACGAGCAGTGGGAGGTGAATTTGCCTGCTGAAGAGGTACCTCCAGAGCTTCCCGAACCTGCACTCGGAATTAACTTTGCTAGAGATGGTATGCCAGAAAAGGACTGGCTAGCTTTAGTTGCTGTTCATGGTGATGCATGGCTTCTGTCTGTTGCCTTCTATTTTGGGGCCCGATTTGGATTCGACAAAGCTGATAGGTACATACTACATACTTGTGATAATCTTTTTCTGTGCATTTTATAAGCTTTTGAGTTACCAACTCAGTTTTTGAAAGGCATTTTCAAATCTCGTTATTGTTTTATATTGTGGAAGGAATTTCGTTTTGCATGATATGCAAGTTAGCATTCGGTTATCAGCTCCATTTGATAGATAAACTATAACGTATTTTAATTAAAAGTAACTTTGTATATTTCTTGGTTATCTGCGATGCTTGCTGCCGTCATTTGATGATTTTTTCCGCTGATCTGGGATTAATTTGCTAATATGGGATGCAGGAAACGTTTGTTTAACATGATAAATGATCTCCCGACAATTTTCGAAGTTGTGTCAGGGGCGGCTAAGAAGCAAGTGAAAGAGAAGTCAACCGTGTCTAACCACAGCAGCAGCAAGTCAAAGTCAAACTCGAAGGTTCTTGTCTTTATCCAGTTTTCTATCCCTTCCATAAACATTGCAAAATCGATTTACTTTAACTAATATTGGCTTTGATTTGACCTACTTTTTTTTGGTAGCGATGACCAAAAAGAGAAATGATCGCAGTTTTGACCCAATATATGGAAATGGGTGAATTCCTTTATTTATGAAAACGGGTAAAAAATAGCAAATTAGCTAAAAATTTCAATGTTGTAAATCGGTTGAATGGTTTATATGTGTCCAAAGTTACCTAGTTTCTTTTTCAAATACCTGCAATGTTCTAAATTTGGTCAGTTTTGTAGAAGTTATCATATCATTTTTTGTAATCATATTTAATACATTTAAAACTTGCAAAATACGAAAATATGGACAATAAGTGTTGATGGCCTGCCATCCCAACCCAACCTGTTTGACCCAAACATAAAAATGACATGTTTTGACCTCCTCCATCTTAGCCTAGTGGTAAGGTGTCCCCAAAGTCTCACAAGAGACTAGGGTTTTAACCTCACTGGGTGATTATCTTGAGATGGCCACGGATAAGTCTGGAAATGGCCACGGGAGTACCAGTTAGGCTGCGTACATTAGAGCCAAAAAGGCTCGACTTCCTTGGGTAACCTGAACAGGGATCATATTTATTTATTTATTTATTTATTTTTTTTTTTGGTAAAAGTGTTTCACCCTGGTAAAATAACAGTGATCATTTTCCGTTTACCCGTTTATAGAACTTACCTGTATTGACCTGTTGTCAAGATCACTAGCAAGTTGTTAACTTTCTATTTATCATTGTTTTCTTAAAAGGCAAAAGGCCCTGAATCACAGCCTAAACTATTAAAAGCATCGATACCTAAGGATGATGATGAAGAGGGTTTGGACGAAGAAGAGGAGGAGGAGGAGCATGGGGACACATTATGTGGTTCATGTGGTGAGAACTACGCATCTGACGAGTTCTGGATCTGCTGTGATCTTTGTGAGAAATGGTTCCATGGACAATGTGTCAAGATCACTCCAGCAAGAGCCGAACACATCAAGCAGTACAAATGCCCATCTTGTACCAACAAAAGAGCGCGTCCTTGATTGCATGTTATCACTGGTAAGGGTGTTTTTATGGGGTTCGATCCAACTAATCGTTAGTTGTTCTGGAAAAAGAATGGAGTCAGTTTGTAGGGTCCAAATGTGCATTTCATTGAAATTAGTGACAGGTTCTTACTTTTAGCTTTTTTTCAAGTAGAATTTCAGGTTCAAGGAACTGTTTGTTTGTTGTAATGTAAGATTGTATTGTATGTGGTCTTGTATTGTATGTGATAATGAAATTTGTGTACTTTGTCTTTGATTAAGGTTGCGGTTTTTTTTACTTGCCTAATGGGCTCTTTTAGTTTTGATTATTGGATCACTCTGTTTAGTCGAGCGTAGTGCTTATGTTGCGCTCTTAAATAAGCTTGCATAAGTTTTAGACATAAGAGGTGAGATCAATGGAATCTTTTTTCTAAAAGCATCGGGGTGTGGTGGTTTGAAGCCGGTGTCAAGCGCATATGGCACAACACCATAGCGCGCTGTAGGGATGAGCATTTCGTACCGAATACCGGAACCGTACCGAAACGGTACCGATCCCGATATATGGTACGGTACCGGTACTACGAAATAAGGAGGAAAAAAATTCGGTACCACTAATTCGGTACGGTACCGGTACCAAATCGGGAAATTCCCGAAAAAAAAACGGGAAAATCCCGATTTTCCGGTACCGGTACCGGTACCGATACCCGAATCCCGTTCGGTACGGTACCGGTACCCTAATTTATGCTCAGGAAAAATTCGGTACGACTAATTCGGTACGGTACCGGTACCGTGCTCATCCCTAGCACGCTGCCACCTCACTGGATCCCCCGCGCCAAATCCCACATTAAGAGCATTGGGTACCGTCGTGTCATAGCTTCAAGCCATGGCCAAAAAATGCTATGGCACTAAATTATCACATGACACCAAAAACCCACTCCCGCTTGGGCTGGAGTCCTCAGCGCATGAGGTGATGGCGCTGGTGTGGTTGGCGCGAGAAAAACTTGGTTGGAGCCATGGCGCCACCGTACCCTCCACTCTAAACCCCACGTTAAACCAGTGGCTTGAGCGAAAGAGGGAGATGTTGCTATTTTTTGACCGTTGGAGGGTAACAATTGTATTTCATTTTTTTTTTTTTTTTTAAAGTTATACATTGATATAAACGCTTTTTACACACCATTTTTACATACAACTATTTTTTATTTCGTTTTGTAATTTGTAATTTTATTTTAATGAATGAAAAATTAGTTGGTTCAAAAAAATAGAAAATAAATGGTGAGTCTCAAAAGTGTTGTTTTAGCTTGAGTCATGAAAGAGAAGGTTTTTGAGAGTGTAAGTGATAAGGGAAGTGAAATAAGAAAATACTGAAGTGACATGACGTAACAACAATAAAGTGTTGTGGCATGCTCTAAAGATCAAAATCACATCCCCACCATGCTATTCTATTTTTATCTAATGGCTCGTATTACTATATTATACGTTAGGTATCCGTACGACGTCGCATTGATCATAAGAAAAATACATCTAGAAGCCCCCGGATTATGTAGCGAGTTACGAAAATCACCCAATACCTTTTTATTTTTTATTTTTTATTATTTTTTTTAACAGACTTTATTTATCAAATATCTAGTGATTTCTTTATAAAAAAATATACCTATAAAAAGACCTTTAAATTGCGAACAAAATGAGTCTAATATTGCAATATATTTTATATACGTAATATTTTATAAAAAATGCTGAACTTTAATATAATTTTTTGTAAAATAAAATAAAATTCACACAATACCCTTAAAATATCTAACAATTTAAAAACAACCATTGGCTTTATTTAAAAAAAAAAATGAAAAATCACAACACCTCTTGGGCTATGTGAGTAGTTATCAAATATCTAAATTCAGTTTTAGGTCTGAATTTATTAATTAAAAAACAATTAGTTAGATAGGGATGATATTAGTGTTGCAAAAATCGGCTGAGGCGGCCGATTAATCGGCGATTAATCGGCCTCGGCCCTGGAACTTGTAGGAAATTACAAGGTAATCGGCCGACTAATCGGCCGAGTCAAGAAAATCGGCCGATTAATCGGCCAAAAATCGCAACTCGGCCCTCGACCGCCTCGGGACCGATTCACGATTTTTGCAACATTGTATGATAATCACATTGTGGATAACGAAAATCAGGTTATGTAAAACAAAAACCATGTTATTAATGACGGTAATCATGTTATTGATGATGAAAATCAGGTTATGGATGCAATATATTCAAATCCAGATGCTGAAGAAAATGTAGTTGTTCCTAAATGTAAAATCACATGTGTTTAGTTCACGAAAGGTAACAATTACACATGATTTACTCTTTTGCATTATAAGTTATGTGAGATGTGATTCTTTTTAATTATTATTATTATTATTATTATTATTATTATTATTATTATTATTATATTCTAAGAATAAGAAAATCACACATAATATCCGCATTTTATTATAAGCATAATATAATATAATTTAGTTTTTTTTTCCTTCAAGATAAAATCACATGTAATTAGTTTTTTTGTTTTTGTTTTTTGTTTTTAATTATTATTATAAGTGTAAATATGTGTTTTATGTATAAGTTTTAAACTATTTATGTGTTAGATGATGTCTTAGAACACATGTGGTTTATTTTAATCTTGATATACAAATTCTCATTGGAATTACATGTTTAAGAGAAAAACGCTTGGAAGGTGCAAAAGACAAAGCAACTAAAGACAACTTGAAACGTAAGAGAAAGTGTGAAAACTATAAAAAGGAGACGAATAACTATAAAAATGAGTATAAACCATATAATCCACAAAATAACAACAAAAACAATCACAACAAGTCAACAAGAATGACCGGTAACTAAATCAGTATAAACCATATAATCCATAACATACATAAGTATAAACCATATGCAATACAAAAATCTGGATAAAAACTTCGATAATTAATCAATTTTAACAACTTGCACAATATGAACCATTACCGAACATAAACATCAATTTAGGTTTAAAAATTTGCCTTATACAAGAATCTCCTTCGCGGATGAATCATGAGGCCGAAGAGATGATGAACAAGGCCCAAAGTCATATGTTGATCCCATAATCTCACTTTGTAAAACTATTAATTTGATCGTGTAGCCAACTAAAATTGTTAAAAATGACGGGAAAATTACGGTTTGAGAGATTATATTGCGAGCTTATAGGTGGGTGTGTGTAAAATGGTGTGTTCATTTATGACATGTGTTTGAGTTAGGAGATATTTTGGAAAGATGTTTTTTCTCATTTTTTAATAATATTGTAATTTGAATTAACTTTTAATTAAATATATCTTTTTAATCTAGATGATTAGATTAAATAGATTGAATACTGACCTTTTGATCTTTAGTGTAAAAGTGTGTTTGTTGTGAGGGTGTAGATTGTGACAAATGGATTCAAAGAAATAAGGGTGCGTTTGTTAACCAAGTTTCAAAATTAAGGAATATAATCATTTCTATAATGTGTAGTTTGGTACGTGATTTTCCAGAAATATCAATGAATCAATTCCAAAATCTGATACCACATTGACTTGGTAGGGTTTGCACTCTTTTATGTTAAATTTTTACTAACCGAATTTTCTTAGCCACATATATTATCATTTTAATGTAATCTCAATCTCTCTTGCAATTTGTTTATAAAATATTATATTTTAATGTCAACATCAGTTTATAAAATATATATATCTTTATTAGTCTTAAATTTTCTCTCTCTTATAATAAATTCTAAACTTTATCATTTCTTTTAAACCATTACCACATCTAAATGCCAAATTAAAACAAAATATACCCTAAATTTTGTTTGTTTTAAGTATATGGATTGTGAAATGGTAATTGATATGTATAGATATAGGATTTCACAAAAGGGTTATGTTATCCCCCCCCCCCCCCCCCCTATGGATGCGAGATAAGGGAGGTTAATGTACAAAATATTCATTTTATCTCCCAGTTTGTAGTATAACACAGTTTTTGTATCATTTTTTTTTTAATCCCTAGAAAAGAAAAAGAAAGGGTTAGTTAAATTCGATAATTTACGATCAATTCATTCAATATTTTGTTTTTTAGGGGACAACTTTTCACATTTAAATTATGTATTAGATATACTAATACCTTACCCAGCCCATCTGGAAATCTTGGTTTAGGCTCTTCGCTATTGGATAAAAGATGCTTCCTCTTTGCATTAATTAAGATTCTTTCTCATCTGTCGGGTTCAGGATTGATCTATGAGGATGGATCAGATCACGCTAATGTTAATCCGTTTTCTTCCATTTATTCCTATTCTAATCCCAAGCCAAGGATTCAAGAATCCCTTAATCCAAATCAAGTAACTATTCATACGTTATTGAATCGAAATAAGGAATCT
>JARVZY010005950.1:0-27878 GCA_030686995.1 Artemisia argyi
CCATATTTTCCTAAGTTTTGGAATATATACTTTTGATAACAACAAGTGTTTTTCAAAGAGTAGAGTGGTATAGGAAACATGTGCATGGACATTCATAACATCATTTCATGATCTAAAGTAGATCGTTCATCATTTACATTAGGTTGCGGCTAGTGTGCGCGCCTTGTCTTTCAGTTCATTACATGTTCATGGTACCATCATATTGGGTTGCGGCAGCAAATTGTTCATTGGTGTTCATTTCATTTCATCACGGTTTCATCAGTTGAGGTGAGTTTTCATAGCCCCGTTTTCAATTCAACATTTTGATTGTTTTCAAATCCCACGGGGGGAATACATTGCATCAATTATTTCAGTACGAGCCCAAGTATTCAAACATGTACATAGCTTAAGTTACCTTGCCATGTGAAAAGTCCCCTGTAACATCATGAACCGTTAATTTCAAGTACTAAGCGAGAGTGAGTGGATAGATCTATCGAGGGTGACGCCTCCATCCGTGGTAGTGGATACCAACAGTAAGCGGATGCATGTCATGTCTTTTACATTTGAATGTTTCGGCAGAACATTCGGGAGGGGCTTACAGTTTCATCAGTCATAGCTTCGGTGTCATGAGCTTAAGGCTATTGTACAATTTTCACGAGATTTTTATCTTGCATTTTTACTTGTGGTGGCCGTACATCATTACATTTTACAAACCTATGGAATTCACCAACATTCGTGTTGACGTTTTAGCAATGTATTTCAGGTTATTAAGGTAGCTCATGTGACATGCATTTGGACCTTCATGGAGTCGCGGAGTCGACGCGTCTCATCATTATTTCATGCACTTATGTAAACATTTGATCTAGTACGACTTGTTTTTCATAAACATGCAACACATTTTGGGGACCTCATTTTGTAAACTCTGAATTATTTCAATGATCAAATGCAGTATTTTCCAAACGACACTTTAGGTCGTTCAATGTAACTGTAACTGTGGTGCTATGACAGACACCCCCAGGTATTCCATTCCGCTGCAAGTCAGGTAAATTGGGGGTGTGACAGATTGGCATCAGAGCTAAGGTTATAGCGAACTAGGATGTATCTTGGACCCTAGACTATAACCACATCATCATAGCATCTCATCATTTCATCATAAGTGCATAATCATGATACATGTTGTTTCATACATACCCTGTGCGAGTTATTTATACTCATATCCGTATATATGTATATCATTTTATTGACCTGGTTCACAAGTGACATGTCTTCAGATACTCACCCTGACATCCTTTTATCGTATTCCGACATTGAAGATGCCTTGTCATTTTACACTACCATTATACCACCAGTTGCATTTACACCACCATTAGTACTATTGATTTGCCATAGGAACAGGGTTTTCCTATCATTCAGACCGTACATAGAATGCCTTTTGGTAGTGTATTCAGAATTAATCTTAATGGACTTATTAGGATGCTTATTACAAGGAAGATAGTGTGCTTTCTCTCCATCATTAGTAGGGCACTTACTACTCAGGTATTATCACCACCATCAGTTACTTATTACATTATTGGCCTTCCCACAGTGTGTACTTTAGTTTTACCTTTTGGGTGTCGCGAGGTAGCGCGAAAGAGGGTAGTATTCCATTCACTAGTACCATCATTGTCGTTTCCTTTTCCATTCCCATTTGCTCAGACTTCAATCGTTTCGCAATATTTTAGCATTGTCTCATCAGGAATTAGGTTGATTTCGTTTTTGACGAATTAGTAGACTATTACCATTCGACAAGATTCACCCATGTATCCAATACACCATTCAAGCTATTTTACTATCATATGGGGAAATTGTTTTACAGAAAAATTTCTGAAGTAAGCTATTTTATTTCCATCCTATAAATTGATTTTTCTGTCATTACACCAAGTATTTACTATTATTACGCGAGGCAATTTTTATGTTATTTGAAAGGAAACATCAGGATACCATTTTAATAACAATGCGTTGAACACCATCTAAAACTTTTGAGGAAAGTTATGATATTTTGACAAAAATCTAACATCGCATCATTAGTCCTCAATTATACATAGCCTGATCACCTATGTAAAATTCAGGAAGGATTATGCCATGAAGGAAATAATTACCTTTTCAAAGGATTGTAATAACAATCTTCATCCAAAAGTTTTGTAAACAAAGGAACTCTTTCATAAACATCCATTTTGCCGAACTATCCTTGGATACTTACCCTACCTGTCACTCACTTAGACATTAAGTTGGATTTTCCCATTGACTTCCCTAGAAGAGACTTTCCATATCAATTACATGGAGGATTCCTCTATACAATAAAAACAATGAAAGGATTACAGAACTAGAAGTATATAGTGAGAGAATTCATAACTCAACAACAATCCTAAGATACTACGAGGCCATCTGAATCACCATCTCTGACTTAGTTGTCAAATTCTATCATTTAAAGGTACTAGCTAGACTGAGCTACAGGATTGAACTCAATATAGATGTCCGCAGGACAACATAATAGAAATAAACCAAGGTTCTAATTGAGACTGTAGAGCATTTCATTTAAACATGGCCTCATCCATACATAAACTTTCCTGCAGTAAGTTTTCACAAAGGACAATTGTTTGAATCAAGAATATCGACGTAGAGTCCTCTAAGGCCTTATGTCACTAGAAATTTCAGATAACCTCACCTTCATACCAAGCAAAGGATCAAACCAGAACATATCTCCTCATCTACATGGGAAAACAGAATAGACATTCATCGACACAACATCAAGTGATACCTTCGTCTTGCCAATTACAACGATAAACTATTTCAGGACTTAAGTTAGTCTAAATACCTATGCTTGTAGTTATGCCAGATAACCACCAATAGACATTATCCAACCTCAGGAACTAAGCGTTAGACATCTATGCATTTAAGCGAACATTTCCTATTCTACCATTTTATCCTTTTCAGTGTTTTCACTTTTAAATAAAGTTGATGCGTTTACATAAATCACATACCTTGTGGAAAAATGATTTCTAAAATTCCTATTCTGAACAAGTACGATTCTTTTGATCAAACTTTAGCAACACTATTGTACAATGAGAAATATACATAAACATCAAACTTTGGTAAGCAGTCTTAATCACAACATGTTTGAAAACATTTTTCTACTTCATAACTACTGAAATTTTGAATCCTCAGGAAAAATATTACTTAGTAAATCATTTGCTCCATTTTTCTAAGTTCGTTTATTCAGAAAAAGATTTCAACCAAAACTCACAATCGCGAGACAAATATCCAGAACCAACTTCTCTACAACATCGCTTATGCATTTAGGATTTGTGACTTGACAATAGAGAATATTTGGAATATGTGATGAAGGAATTAGGAGGAACATCACAAATTGATTACGAACTTCAGTAGTGGAGACCAAACCCACTAGACAAAGAAGGACATATGTCTTATCATCCGTTGGAACAAAACACAAGGAATCAAATTGTTACCTATATTCTATCCCTTCATATAATGCCAAGTTCGAAGGACCGAACGTTATGGAATTAGTCACAAAGGTTTATTGTACCCATTTCAGTTTTTCCTGTTAAGGAAACCGATTCAACTTGGACTTCAGGTAATCATTTCAGGATTTCCTTCCGAAACCCATTTAGATGTGAACATCACCTATCACCCTCAGACCGATGGTCAAAGCGAGAGAACAATTCGAACATAGGAAGGTATGCTCAGAGCATGAGTGATTAACCCTGGAAATGGTTGGACTAATCATTTAACATAAATCAAATTCATCTACAACAATAGTTATCACAACAACAATGAGAAACTGGCAGAAGTTAGGTTGGTACATAACACACATCATTTGGATTGGATATCCTGAACAACAAACCATCCAGATTCAAGTGGGAGAACAAACTAAGTTAAAAGCATTGCCTTGGATTGGCATGATACAAATTGGATAACAAGAAAGGTTGAACCTTTAGCATATTGGACTATTTAAGATTCATTTTAGAATCGACCAACTAGCATACAAACTTGAGTTCTGGCAGAATCCAGCAGTATATATTACCAGTACCACATTTAAAACATTAAGAAGCGCAGACCATCGATTGATGGGCCAAACTTGGAAAAAGCTCAACTCACTAGTTCAGTAGGCATTCATGAGATAACCAGAAATTTTCTACAAGTCAAGAATCAGTTACAAGTTCAATAAGTTGTAAACCATTAAAACTTCAAGTTCTGCAGAGTTATGCAGAAAGTTCTGCCTAGGAAAGGCATGTTATCATTCAGAAAACTTGGAAAGTTACACCAATATACACTGGACCATTTATATTTCAGACAGGGTAGGCCTAGTGGCCGTCAGATTTGAACATTGCCAGAGAACAACAGGATTACACGAACATATTTCACATTTTCAGATCCCCAGAAATGACTTTCAGATGAGTCACTCATGATTCCATTGGAAGGGATCCAACCCAAATGACAATCTCAGACCTGGTAAGAGAACCAACAGAAATCATGGACCGTGTGGTCAAACAGTTGAATCAGAGTTGAATTCCTATCGTCAGAGTTCGCTGGAATTCTCGAATATCATCACCTTTTCACCAATATGTTTTCAGAGACCAACATAAACTGAACTTCGGGACGAAGTTCCTTTTAGGGGGGAAGACTGTCACAACTCACCATTTCAGGTCATTTCCCGAACTTTGGAAAAACACTATTCATCAAACACTATTCATCAAAACACTATTCATCAGATTACTATTCATCATTTTTGGTGTCAGTTTGACATTCCGAGAAGCATTCAAAAATTTTACTATTCACGGAACACTATTCATTGCGGGAAAAGATTTCATCATTCACGTGCATTACACATTTCATCGTAAATTTAGTTTACGGGTATTCAAATTCGCGTAACCGTATTGGTTCAGGTGCGAATTCATGCATTATCAGTAACAACACTTCATACGGACTGGGAATAGTCTGCATATCATCAGTAGGTCATTCACATGTTATACCACTCTCAGGATTTTCAAATTACTATATTCAGTATATTTAACGTTTTACGTATTATGATTTCTAAATAAACGTTAACACACGGTTTATACACGACGAATATATCTAAATATTCCCACAATGGTCCCGACATATTTTTATATCCATTTTAACATCATAAAAGTTATTACATTCATTTACCCAGTATTTTGGAAATATATTTTATTTATAACGTAAGTTTATAATATTACGACGGTTTTCGTGAAAACTAAACAATAATCACCCGAACACTCAATACTTGTACCTAATGTATTTTTAACATTTTGATGACTTTATTAAGTCCCGACTAACTTGTTAAAATTTATTTCTCGCAAACCCGGTACTTAATGATAACTAAAAAAAACTAACTACGATTACCTAAATGTAACACCTAAAAACCTATACTTATACTACAAATCATCCACTAATTATCCTTAATAAATCAAAGTCCATATTATGGCTTATGAACCCTTTGAAAATCAGCCATGAACCCCCCTCCTTGACCTCATGCATATATGAAACCTTATTATACTATGAACCTTTGCATAAATATCTCTACAAACACCTTTTTCATAATACATAACAAAATCTTTGAATCAAAAGCTCATTTCTTCATCTCCTCCACAAAACCCACGACCCAAGCTCCATATTTTGATCAAGTGAAGGTTTTTGAAAAGTTAAAGCATCAAACTTGTTCATTTTACAAGCCTAATCAAGAATCAAGCAACAAAAACACAAGAACATCAAGCATAATCATCCTATAATCATCTCATTTTATCAAGTAAGTTTTCATCTTTATTTTTTTCATGGATCATCCTATTTTTACATGTATTTCATAAGTATCATGCTAAAAACCATGTACAAGTAGCTATACCACACTTTATTTTGGCTAAAAAGGAACATACAAACCCTAACTTTTTAGTTATGAATCCCCTAGCTCTAATAACTTGGTTAGGAGTCCATGGCACCCTAAGAAGGTGTATGGTAAGATTAGATTAGTCATGTGGTGATTACAAGAGGTTTGGTGATGGTAGAAATTGGTTTTTAACCTTGAAAACATGATTTGGAACCTATTTTAGACATGCTGTCCCGTTTTGTAAAAATCTGGAAAATCAGTAAACACCAAGGAAACTTTGGCAAAATTTTTAGAAAATACTTTCAAAAACGAATCCGTAGGCGAAAGAACGGATTAAAAAGAGTCTATAACGAAGAAGTTATGATTTTTGCAAGATTGTTGACGAAAAGTATTTTTCTGAAAATAGTTGCTGTTGGACGTTTTTCATGGTACAAAAAGAGACTTTAGACGTAACCCGGAGGAGCCGAGCTTTCCAAAATATATTACTACATACTAAGACGTAACCGTGGATATAAAGAACAAGTAAAACGGACAAGTAACGACAAAGATATACACGTTTGAATATCGGCTAAAACCCTTTTATAATTGACAGCTTTTATTAAATTTGGCGCAAAAACTACGAAGTACATTTTCAAGCTAAACATAATATCAGGTACCGAGCTTTATAACTAACGTAGTATTAGTTATTATGAGTATGTTTTCATCATTTCAAGGATTACAACCCGAGTATTTCAACGCTAACATGGAAACTTACGTTATATATATACAAGTATATATATTACAACTAGTTTATTTTTCTAATAGCCATATTTTCCTAAGTTTTGGAATATATACTTTTGATAACAACAAGTGTTTTTCAAAGAGTAGAGTGGTATAGGAAACATGTGCATGGACATTCATAACATCATTTCATGATCTAAAGTAGATCGTTCATCATTTACATTAGGTTGCGGCTAGTGTGCGCGCCTTGTCTTTCAGTTCATTACATGTTCATGGTACCATCATATTGGGTTGCGGCAGCAAATTGTTCATTGGTGTTCATTTCATTTCATCACGGTTTCATCAGTTGAGGTGAGTTTTCATAGCCCCGTTTTCAATTCAACATTTTGATTGTTTTCAAATCCCACGGGGGGAATACATTGCATCAATTATTTCAGTACGAGCCCAAGTATTCAAACATGTACATAGCTTAAGTTACCTTGCCATGTGAAAAGTCCCCTGTAACATCATGAACCGTTAATTTCAAGTACTAAGCGAGAGTGAGTGGATAGATCTATCGAGGGTGACGCCTCCATCCGTGGTAGTGGATACCAACAGTAAGCGGATGCATGTCATGTCTTTTACATTTGAATGTTTCGGCAGAACATTCGGGAGGGGCTTACAGTTTCATCAGTCATAGCTTCGGTGTCATGAGCTTAAGGCTATTGTACAATTTTCACGAGATTTTTATCTTGCATTTTTACTTGTGGTGGCCGTACATCATTACATTTTACAAACCTATGGAATTCACCAACATTCGTGTTGACGTTTTAGCAATGTATTTCAGGTTATTAAGGTAGCTCATGTGACATGCATTTGGACCTTCATGGAGTCGCGGAGTCGACGCGTCTCATCATTATTTCATGCACTTATGTAAACATTTGATCTAGTACGACTTGTTTTTCATAAACATGCAACACATTTTGGGGACCTCATTTTGTAAACTCTGAATTATTTCAATGATCAAATGCAGTATTTTCCAAACGACACTTTAGGTCGTTCAATGTAACTGTAACTGTGGTGCTATGACAGACACCCCCAGGTATTCCATTCCGCTGCAAGTCAGGTAAATTGGGGGTGTGACAGTATCCCATAATTAGAGCGTAATGATCATTCCCGAATCTGACAGTGCCGATGAACTTTGAAACAAAGTTTAATAACAGTTTGAGATTGCCTGTCATATGTCGGGTGCATCCGCTATCAACAATCCAAAGAACAATTTGAACCACCTGCATCACATGAAGACGACGAAGATGGAACAAAGGTAAGGGTGGAACCCAAAGAAGTTGTGGGTTCCGGTTGGTTAGAAACACACATAGTTAGAATTTTAGGAATCCATTGAAAGTTTGGTTTGTATTGTAACCAACGTTGCCAATTCCAACTAGTTCTAGCTTTATTTTTGGTGAATTCACTAACTTTGGGCTTGTTCCTAGATTTTTCCTTTTCAATTATGGGGGTAACTTCAACATCATTTGAAACAGTGGTCGGCGGCTTTCCTAAGATTGACTTAGAGGCAGTAGTGGGCCTAGAAGGAGTGCCTGATCTATGTTTCTTATGATGATTCAAAAGAGAATTAGCTACACATTTTGCATGATCACCAGATAATACACTTTTACGACAAAACACACAAGATGCATTAATATTCAAAACATTCAAAGGTTCTTCATTCGTTACACTGAGATTTTGATTACAATTTGACATATTAGAATCTAATTCAGATGCAACATGATTTTTATTCAGATTCCTAAGTTGATCTTCTACTTCTTGAGCTTATAGTGTTTCTCTTTTACGTTGCAAGAACCTATTCTTCTTGTTACTTTTTCGCTTTGGTCTGCTAACGCTATTAGTGGAGACTAGTCCTGTAGAAGTTGAAGGATTACATTAGTAGTCTGAACATAATAACCCCTATCAGTTTTGTCTATTTGATACAATCCTGGTGCTATCACAGTGGTGTCAATAAGCAATGTCAATGATGATGTGATTTTTATCCTGAATATCAGACTTAAATTTTCTATTGCAATAAGCAATGTCATTACAGTTTTGTTGCCATTCGGCATTTTCAATTTTTAAATCCGCAATTTCCTTCTCATATTTGAGACACTGATTTTTGAAAAACTCATTGTTATTGCAAATTTGACAACTTTTTGAAACATTTTGACTCTCTAACTGCAGTTCATGTTTGATACTTTGAGCTTGACACCATTCAAGCCTTTGTTTGAGTTGACAAATTTTGTTTGAAAGTTTAGTTTGCACATCATCATTGTGTTTCCGAATCATTTCATTTTCTTGTGTCAATGTTTCAATCTCAGTTTTCAACAAATCATTATCAACAGAGTGATCATCAACAAGCATAGAAGTACCAGATTCATAAAGAGCATTCATAATCACAGACAAGATATCAGCATTGAGAACTTGTTCCAAGAGTCGATCAGCATCATTTTTTAAAGCTCTGTTTCGTTGCTTTTGAACCAAAATTGCATTTTCATTAGAGTTGAAAATATTTATCATTGATTTGACTTCTTTTTGAAGTTCCTATTCCCAACGTGTAGCACAATGACATAAATGTTGAACGATTGGCAAAAATTGTTTTTGAAAAATTTCTCTCTTTTCTCGCTCGTAAGCAGATTGAAAAGTATCAATTTTTATTTCCGAATTATGTTCAATTGTTTCTTCCAAAATTTTGATGTCGTGCATTAAAGTTTTGAAATAATTTAAAACACGACAACGTTTTGGTAAAGGTGTAACGTCACCAGAAGATGGTAGAGGACCATTTATTTGTGCCACTGTTTGGACAGGAGCCGCATTTGAAGATGAAACATATGACTCAGTGACATACCATCATTGCTCAGGTATATCTTTTTGATGAACAAAAGATTTAGAAATGTGAGGTCTTGTTGAGTAATCATATGGTTTGCAAAATGGTATTTGACTGATTTTTTATCGACTCTCTTCTTCAAGTTCTTCTTCTTCCTCAGTATCATGTACAACAACACGCACAATCGTATTATCAAGCACTTTTTCCATACTGTAAATCTTAGGATTTTCTTTGAATGCGTTGTGAAGAAAAGTTGATTTGTAGTCACCAAGTGCAAAACCTTTATCGGGTCTTAGCTTCAATGTAAATTTCTGAATTGTTGTGACAGAGCCCCCGGTTTTGTAAACCACATATTGAAATTCTTTTAGTTGGCGTTCAAGATCCACAATTTCACCGAGTAAAGTATCTTCTCTTTTCCTTTTCCACACTTTATGTTCACAAAAATCCTTTTTGCAAGTTAACAAATTTGTTTATGTTTTTGAAAGCTCTTTTTGAAGTTGTTCAACTTGTTGTTTGACTTCACATTTTTCATTTTCGAGTTTGGAAACCAGTTTTCCGTTTGACTCAATTAATTCACGCATTCTGTGTTGAAGATCTTGTTCTTTATTTTAATATTCTTGAAACGCCACTTCAAAACTTTTTTCACGTTTGACTTTGTTTTCAAGATTTGAAAGTTGTATTTTATAGCACTCAATATCCCTGGTTAGTAACGCATTTGTTTCTTTTAATGTTTTATTTTGCTCATTCTTTTTCTGAGACATGATCATGTTTATCATTCTCAATAGGATCATCAAATGAAACAATTGTGTCATCAACAAATATAACAACTGTGTTCATTTGTTCATCTTCTTGAGAAGATAAAGATGAGTCAGATGGAACAACTTGCGCCTTATCTGATTCAGAAGCAGAGGGTGATGCTATTTCATGTATTAGGTGTGTATTGAGATCATGTACCTGAGACAAACCATCAGTGTCATACACTGGGCCTGAATCATTCAATTGAAGTTCCTGCATGTTGGCCATAAGCATCACAGCAGCATTAGCTTCCAGATCTTCCATGTCATCGTCATTGTAAGCATTGGCCATGAAACTATTTTCCTGCTCAGTGAAAATTCTGCCAGCTTCATCTTTCAGAGCTAGGAGTAACGCTTGCTTATGAAACTTGCTACCCCTTGTTCCACACTGCATTCCCAGAGTCTGAGTTCCCAGTTTCAACAATTTCAGCCCTTTTCTGAGGAGCACCTAAGTTGTTTCTGAACCCTCCATTGTTGTTAAACCGTTGTCCATTCCCAGAATTTCCTAAATAACCACCTGAGTCTGATCTTCCATAATTACGATTCTGTATCTCAACCCTTCCATCTTGAATGACAGTTTGATTCCTTATGTTAGATGAAGAGCGAATTTGCTGAAGGCACGAGCAATAAGAGCAAGTCCTTGATTCAACGTATTGAAGTCTTCATCTTCATTGGAATTTGAGTAGTACATTGAATCACTGCTTTCAGAAGGAACAAGTTGATTTGTAGCAGATTGCTGTGAAGAATCATATGGGATCATCATATTTGAAGTTGTTGGTTGTGGGTAACTGAAGTAATTCTGTTCTTGAACATAAGCATGATTTGACATTGGAGGTGGAGCATTGTGAGATTGAGCTATGAGTGGCAAAGAATTTGGTGTTGGTGGTGGTGAGTAACCTCCTCGGAGAGCTCGATCTTTATCCACATCAGGTTCATGGTGCTTCAAAAAATCGTACAACAAACCATATGGTGCATCATGAAGATTTTTGGTTTGATGAACAAATGTCACATACTTTTACCAATCAGGACCAAGGCTACTGACAAGCTTAGTATTCACTCCGATCCTTGGTATTGTAATTTTATGTCATTCCAAATCATTAACAACATTAATGAAACAGTGATAGTAGGATTCAAGTGTCTCCCCTGGTTCAATTATGAAGTTGGAGTATTCCATATAGAGCTTTGATTCCATATCTTCTTTGTTCAATTGAGTGCCTTCCATTAGAAGATGAACATGTTCCCACATGGCTTTAGCCGTTTTCTGAGCATCAACACTTCGGTAGATTGGATTTGGATTCCTTGAAGTATGTAAATCATGGCATACTCATCTACTTCGCAATGTAGTTTTTGTTCATCTGTAAGTTGAGTCTCTGGAACAGGTTTTTCAACAGGAGGATGTGGAGGATCAGCAGTTGGATCACCTCCTTCAAGTCTGGTTGGCCACTCAAATGGTCCTTGAAGTATCACTTGTTTCATGAATTTACCATGGTGTTTCTTGAGTTCAATAAACCGTAAGAATCGACTTGCCCACTGAACATAATTTCCAGGTGTAAGCATTGGGGGTGTGTCAATTGATCCTGCCTCATGTCTGGATTGTTGAGTTGTTATTACTTCACACATCCGATCAAACCAGTGAGGTTGTTTGGACGAATACTGAATTGGTTGTTGTGACATTTGACACGGTTGTTGTTGAGGAACGAGTTGATGTTGTTGCATCAAAAGATGTTGTTGTTGTGGATAGAGCGGTTGGTGATGATACTTTGAAGGTTGTTGATACTGTTGCTGTGGATGATTTTGATGTTGTTGATTTGAGTAGTAATAATACGGTGGTTGAGACATGTTTTAGTGATAACGTTAACTTGGATCTTTAAAGGATAAACAAGGTTGTTGTTGTAGGTTATGTATTATAGCCAAGATTTACGGAAATTGGTACTTATTTCCTTACTCGAAAAACAAACTGTGCTTACTCGAAACAGAAATGTCCTTACTCGATAAGTAGTTACATGGAGAAAAGTTGCTTACTCGATACAGACTACTTACTCGATACAAAATACTTACTCGATACAAAAATGCTTATTCGATACTTACTGCTTACTCGGTAATGATTGCTTACTCGATACAGATAAACGAACGGAGTATAGTTTAGCCTTAATAATAAACAATGAGATCCTTACTCGATAAACGATAAGGTGTATTAGCTTATTCGCTAATCTGGCTAACTCGCCAAGATAGTAACTTGATACAATCCTACCCTTACTCGATACAGCAGCACACTTACTCGACAAATCTGAGTCTAACTCGATAAAACACAACCCCAACTCGATAAGAACGCGATGAACAGTACCCAGATCCAAAAAAACAGCCTTAAATCCTATTTTTTTTCTACCAAATCTAACCTAAAACAACCTATATTATCCCTTGGCGAATGATACCACTTGTTAGGTCACCATTTTATAACATAAACCACATATAAATCTAGAGAGAGAAAGTAAGTAGAGAGAGAGTGGAAGGAACTCTAATGAATATGAAATAAGGAAACTTGTATTGCAAAGAGAACCAACACCCTCTAAAGAGGGTTACATTGCTATTTATACTTGAGGCCTAGGGCTTCTCATAACTATGACAATATTACACATCTAGCCCTTGGACCTTTACATAACATGTAAACTTAGCATAATCTATTATAAAACATAACATAAATGTAATATATTGCAACCTAATACAAAACTTAATGACCGACACTTGATTTAACAAAATGTATTCCCAACAGTAGGGAATCCTAAAACTAAATGGGTGGATTTCCTAATAATATTGACTATATTCCCCGAAATTCACTTCCCCCCGTCTAAAGGCATAGTGGTGCTAGTCTAAAGGATATAAGTTTTAGTATTTCTAGGTAAGTCTACTTGTTTTAAAATTTCTAATGACCTCAAATTATTAAGACTTAAGGTAGGCTTATAGTGTTTCCTAAGGCATAGGGGATCCTAATACGGGATACTTAATATAAGAAAGCTAAGTGTAGGCAAACTATAACTTCTATAATGACTTATTCCTATATCTTACAGAGTGAAACCTAGCAAGTACCCGTACATAACTAAGTTATCTATGGCTAAACTACCTATAAAACTAAATCTATAACCTTACTAGTTTGATTCTTTATCGTTTTTGAGTTCCTGAATTGCTGCTAATAGATCTCTTATATCAGACTTATGACTATCCCTAATATCCTCAATGATCACTTCTATAGTGGAAAGCCTAACATGTGCTGTAACTACTTCATCGGAGTGTCCTTCATACTTTGTTTGTAACCTAAAGATTTGACTACGTGTTTTCTCTATTTCGTTTTCTAACCTATTATAGTCTTTTTGGATTATAACTCTACCTTTTCCTAGGGCACTTATCTTATTTTCTACTTCCTCAATACGTCCTAAGGACAACTTATCTAAATGACTAAGTATATCCTCTATTTGTTCCTCATGCCTTTCTAAAGGCGTTTTATAAGAACTACTTCCTATTTCAAACCTAGGGGAGGCAAAGGCGGTATAATACGTAATTTCTTACGGGGAGGGGAAGGTATTTCAGGAACATAGCGATCTGTACTAGTATAGTGAGGTATAGATGGGGAAGGGGTTATAGTAGTTATGGTAGGAATATCACCACCGTATGCTTGCATATAACCATTATACGCTTACATATAGGGATCATTTGGGGAAAGTTCTAAACCTAAGCTAACTAAGGCATTCTGGGCTAATTCTTCCGGAGAATTAGAACCAGAAGATGAGTGAGTAGGGGTAGCCGGAGTATATTCATAACTATCCAATGAGGTATCCATATCATCGGTATACAACACGATGATAGGATTGTTAAAGGAGGACATAACTAACTGTAATACCCGGGAAAAGTATCTTAGCATATCTCTAACGTATGTTATATCCTAGAGGCAATAGTAATAGTGGGGAATCTAACTTAGAGGCAATAGTGAGGAATTTAACCTAAAGACAATTCGGGGAATCTAACCTAGAGGCAAATTAGGAATCTTAACCTAAAGGCAAGTTCGGGGATTCTAGTGGCACGGAGGACTTTTTGAAAAAGTGGTTATAGTGAAGGAAAAATCCTTTTGTTCTCTATAACCGAGTGATGAGGTGAAAAGTGTACCGCTTTTAAGGGGTCATTTAAGCCCGAATTCATGATTATTTGATCAATTATTGCCCTAAATCGTTCCTTTTGTCATTTTAGGTTCTTTTGGAGAGAAATCTGGAAAAGGAAGCGTTTTGGACGTTTTTGGAGCATAAAAGTGAAGAAAACGACAAAGTCTCAAATTCCTTGCTGGGAACAGTACCTGACGGCGTCAAGCCTTAACACATGACGGCGTCAAGAGTGACAAAAGAGGTGGAAGTAGAACTTATAACCTGACGGCCCAGAACATTTTCTTTGTTAATGGCCTGACGGCGTCACCAAGGCCATCAGGGTCCAAATACACGTGACAGCCCAGAGTAGATTTGCACATGAAGGCATCAAGACTGGATCTAGGCAATACGAATTTCACTTTGGCGGCGAGTTGACGGCGTCATAGGCTAATACATGACGTCGTCAGGATGCTTAGTCTATATATATTTTTCCAATTTTTCATTGTAAATTGTGGAACAAGTTGTGGAATATCACACACAAACCCTAGGTCGAATTTCCTGCATATTAAAGGGGTTTCAAACCCTTCTTTCTTCCATGTTTTAATAAAGATAAGTTCTCTAATAATCATTCAATATGTCTATGTATTGTTTGATTCTATCTTATGTTTATCTTTCTTTTAACATGTTAGGCTAGGTTTTTATTGTGTTTGCTTAGATGTAGTGAAACCTAGATGTTGATTATTGGTTGATTGTCTGTCTATAATTGTTACGGATGATTGTATTCAATGTTAGGCTTAAGAAAACTGGCCGACTTCCATTGGTAACTTGCTTGAACGTCTTAAGAAACATGATCGGAGGTGTACTACCATTTTTGGTTGTATTTAATGCATAAGTGAATTCTAATGATCCCATGTTAGGAGCTTTTAATCGGCTCGACATAGGAGTGAAGTAGGATCTTATAGAGTTAGGGAATATTGTACACGGCCCTACGACTAGTATTAAGGAATATAACTCGTCATCCATGCAATTGTAACAAGCTAATCAACCAGTAAAAGATATCTAGGGAGTAATGAAATCTAAGTAAACACAAC
Source organism: Artemisia argyi (assembly GCA_030686995.1). Classification (NCBI taxonomy): domain Eukaryota; kingdom Viridiplantae; phylum Streptophyta; class Magnoliopsida; order Asterales; family Asteraceae; genus Artemisia; species Artemisia argyi. The sequence goes on from JARVZY010005950.1 coordinate 15,468, forward strand.
TTTTCTCATTATTGTTTCCACCACATTAGCATATTAGTTAATTTTCATTTCTTTTATTTTATTTTTATTGCATCTTTAGTTTATTGGGTTAGTTGGCTAGCAACTAATTCCACCCACTCCTTCAAAACCCGAGATTTTACTTGCTTTCCATAAAATATAAAAATAAAAAAAGAATCATCCCTCACCTCTAGACCTAGTTTAGTAGGCTTTCTAATCCTAGCGACACTATTCCTGAGTTGAACAATCAATCCCCCGGTACTTGTCACTATACTATACTACAAAGATCAGGTACACTGTCTGGTGAGGGTTGTAAGCTTCTCAAGATCCCTTGAGGTAAAACCTGTTGCGAGGGCGCAATTCCCACATATCAAGTTTTTGGCGCCGCAGCCCGAGGAATATTTATTATCTAGGTTAGAATTTCTTTTTATTAGGTCTACATGCTATATTCCTTTCTAGTAATATTTTTTTATTTTTAGGTTTTCTTTAGTCTATCTTATTTCTTTGTTCCTTTGTTCGTAACCATTACCATCCGACATCATGGAAGGTGGTAATCTCTTTGAACCCATCAATCTACCATATTACCAACCACAAAATTCACCCACTCCAAATGACATATTGATGTTTAAACAACATGAAGATGAACCTATCTATGATGCATGGACTTGTTTTAAGTATTTACTCCGAAAGTCCCTCATCATACTTTTGATCTATGGTCCCAAATTGAAATATTTTACCATCGTGTCGACCACTATACCAAAATCGACATTGACCATACCGCAGATGGGAACCTTTGGGGATTAAGTGTTGAAGAACCATGGGAAGCCATAGAGAATTGTACCATACTCCCTAAGAAGTTGGACAATCCAACAAACGTTGTTACGGATCAATTGATAGCAAGTTTGAGGGAACAAGCAAGAAGTTTGTTTGGGGATAATAAGCCTATAGATGAGATACCTAGGTGCACGGAGTGGTTTGATTTCACCATAATACAAGATGAACACATAGGTAATCTAGATACAATGGAGGACGAGGTGAATAACATAAGCCCACTCAATGCTCCACAAGTCCTACCATCATTTGATGCGTACACACCTCCCTTGACTTACCTGGAAGTAGTAGAAGAGACTATAGGAACCCCAATAGAGGTAGAACCTTTGAACCAAACACAACTAGAGGATATAGGTTTGAATACTTATAATGATAACCTTACTCTTAGTTCTAGGGAAGTTCCTAGTTTTGATAAACCGGAGCCTCAACCAAAACCGTTACCTAATCTTCCATCCTTGGATGAAAATTTAGGAATTGAAATAGGTTCCGATCCACCCATCAAACCATATAGTCCGGGTAGTCTTAGGACAAAGGTAGTGGACTCTAAGCCTTGTAGAGAGGAAGCCAATATAGGAGTGGAAAATGACCTTACATGCTTACATCATCCATTTATGATTGATCACAAGAAACATTATGGGTTTAAACCGGGTTTATTAGGTCAAGATGGATCCCCAACTAGGAGTCTTTCGAAGTTGATAGAAAATGATCCCTTTCTAGGAGAAAATCTTAATCCACCCATTAACCCGATTGAATTAGGTAAGGTTATGATGATAGGAGCACAGCCCTTTGAGCATATAATTCATCCACCACTCTTTCCTCACGTGGCATACTTCCACCGAGATGATGTGTATCGCTACTATCACCCGCACTTAATCCTAAGTGTAGGGAAAACCTCACCTGTATCCGTGAAATAAGGGTAGAGTCGGGCTCGTGACTCGAATAAAAACAAGCGCTTTTTGGGAGGCAACCCATGTTTTGTGTGTTTTTATTTGTTTGATTTTATTTGTTTCCATATGTATGTTTTATTTTTATTGTTGGTAAATCATGTTTCAAAGTAAATTGTGAAAATGCTTTATTTTTTTTAACTTCGTCTTAATTACATATAAAGGTATTTTTCAAAAGCTAAGTGTAAGGGGAAACCCAAATTTGTTTATAAGAACGAAAATGATCATGATTCGCCACAATATTAAATGAGCATGTGTATTAGTATTTGTTTGAGTCAAATGCTTGTATCGAGTCATAATGATGTTTTGTAGGATTTTCCAGGAAATAAGGCATGAGTTTTTTGAGAAATTTTCATGAAACTTAACATAAGATTTTTCCAGGAACATTCTGACGGCGTCTATAATGCTTGTGGAATGAATGTTTGTAGATTTTCTGGAGTTTATAAAACTAAAGAATTAACCAAAACTTTAAGACTCCGGTAGAAAAACAAAACTTGCAAAAATTTTCAGATTTTTACACCTGACGCCGTCAGGTTATAATGCTGACGCCATCAGAGTGTTCTGACTGAAATCTTATGTTAAGTTTCCGGAAAATTTCTGAAAAACTCACGCCATAATTTCTGGAATTCTTGCAAAACATCATTATGACTCGATACAAGCATTTGACTCACACAAATACTAATTTGCATGTTCGCTTAATATTTTTGTGGTTCATGTCCAATCTCGTTCTTAGAAACAAATTTAGATTTTCCTTACACTTATCTTTTGCGAAATACGTTTTTATGAATTTAAGACGAAAAACAACAAGGTAAAACATTTTCATAATTTATTTTGAAACATGAGCCACAAACAATAAAAATAAAGCACGCATACGGAAACAAAAAAAATCAAATAAACAACCAATCAAACAAATAAAGCTTATAAAACTTGGGTTGCCTCCCAAGAAGCGATTTTCTTTATTTACGAGTCTTGTAGCTAGACTCAAGGTCACGGGCTATCCTATATGAGTGAGTTCCTCATCGAGCACATCTTTGGGATCAAACTTAGGTTTTAATTTACTATCGGTTCTCTTAGTTCGGTATGACTTCTCAAATTTTTCTCCATCTGGATCATATAGAATCATCTTCATATGCCATGATCCGTCACCTTCCTTAGGTGGCTTGTCCCAATTCCATTTACATTTATCACCTTCCCTTTTCCACTTGTTCATTCCTAAGTTGATAGGCATCACTCCTAGGAACTCAATCATTTTCCTAAAGACTAAGGGATCCTTAAAGGGGTTTAGTTCTTCATCCCTAGCTATGAGTTGCTCCACCGAATGCGTTTTGTTTATAAACTCCTTTTCTAAATAAAATGGGCGTTGAGGTTCTATGAAGTCTCTGTTAACCTAAGGTCCGTATCTAGATGGTCTCCTATTCAAGTCTACCCAATGAGGCGTTGGTTACTCATTAGTATCATAGGCATGTTTCTTAACATCATAGACCGACCAAGTTTCTCCTTCTCCTACCACTATTCTAGATTCCTTACAATCAATCATCACACATGCGGTAGCTAAAAATCCCCTTCCTATTAATAAAGGGCATGTAGTGTCACTAACCATATCAAGGACGTGGAAATCGGCTATCATTGTCAACCTTCCTATATGCACTAACACATCCTTCACTACCCCAACCGGATACGCTACACTTCCATCCGCAAGCCCTATGATTACCTCTATTTCATCTAATTGTCCTGGCTTAAGAGTGGTGTACAGAGATAATGGAAGCAAATTTAGGCTTGACCCAAGATCGGCTAATGTGTCAAAAGCCTCAGAATTTCCGATCTTACATGGTAAAACGAATATGCCCGGATCATCTAATTTTTTAGGCAACTTGTTTTGAACGAAGGCGGTCTCATTATTACCCAACTTAAGTTTTTCTTCATATTTCTCTAAAAGGACATTGTAGTAGGGAGCACGAGCTAAGACATCAATGACGGGGTGCTCAAGGTGAAGTTCCTTGAATTCATCGCCAAGGTCTTGTGTAGGAGGTGTTTCAACAATGCTATTAACCGGTTTGATGTTGGGTGTTTTATTCAATTGGTCCTTTCGAAAAATTTAGGTTTGCTTGAAACACGTGCTCATGGCATTGATCGAATAGTATTGTGGACAAGAAGTGGGAGACGAAACAGATGATACAGCGTTAACGTTTAGTTTCGGATTCTTGATCGTGTTACTTGGGAGTGCTCCCATTTCTCGGTCATTGAGAACTTTCAACAATGTGTCAATTTTATTGGTCATCTCACTTTGCTTTTGTTTGAAATCGGCTTTAAACTTTGCTTAAAGAGTTTCTTGAGATGCATCCTTCAAAATTATTGGTACTACCATAGTTATTAGAAGGATTGTTGTTGAAAGTACGGTTAGGGGTGGACCGTTTGATTGGTAGTGATTAGGTGGAGTGGAAGAATTGTTTAGGGTACGTTTTGGATTTGTTTCCACCTAAGGTTCGGGTGGTTTCTCCAAGAAGGATTGTACGAATCACTATAAGGGTTTGGCTTGGGTTTGAAAATGTACCACTTGTCTCCCACTCCATTGGTACGTGAGGATGCGTAATCCGCAAAAGCTTGTTCGGGGAGTTCCATGCAATCACGAGTGTCGTGGGGGCCACTACATAATTCGCACGAAGAGGTGATTTTGTTCACTTGGCTTGTGGGTTTAGGAGCCTCGTAAGATTTCATAAGAAACTTGACTTGGTCTTCAAGTTCCATGATCCTACGGTCGGGAGTGCTTGAATTGTTCAAAGGCAAAGATATTGCCTTGACCATTTTGTTCAAATCACGCGGATCATTCCAAATTTCGTTGTCATAGAGAGCAAGATCTTCTATGAGTTCCCATGATTCTTCCGCACTTCGATCACGTAGCTTGCCACCGGCCGCTTGGTCAATGGTTTGCTTCATGGATAGATTGATGTGGTCATAGAAAATTTGGACTTGGAGCCAAAGATCTATGCCATGATGAGGGACATTTTGGAGTAAGTCCTTGAAATGAGTCCATGCTTCATAGAGAGTTTCACCTTGACGTTGTTGGAACATCAAGCTGTCATTTCTTAGCTTGGTGGTTCTCCTCGGTGGGAAAAATTGAGCAAGGAAACGAGTGGTGAGATCATCCCAAGAGGTGATGGATCCTGCGGGTAAACGCTCAAGTCATTGACTAGCTTGGTCACGTAGAGATAATTGGAAGAGACGCAATCGGGTCGTCTCTCGTGTTTCAACATCAAGGTCTATGGAATCTACGATTTTGGCAAAATCCTTGAGATGTTGATTAGGATCTTCGGAACGAATTCCATGGAATGCACATCCGTTTGCACCAACCGGATGGTGTCGGATCGCAAGGGAGACACATTGGCTCCTTGAGTGAGCTCAATGGTGTTTCGATAGCCTTGGTGGCTAGGACGGGAGTACTCACCTAAAGTTCGGGGTCTAGGAGGTTGGTTTGGTTGTGGTGGGTTTTGTGGATGGTTTTGTTGTGGATGGTTTTGTTGTGGATGGTTGATGGGGTCAAAGAGATTACCACCTTCCATGATGGCGGATGGTAATGGTTACGAACAAAGGAATGAAGAAAAAGATAGACTAAAGAAGACCTATAAAAATAAAAATAAAAATCTTACTAGAAAGGAATCTAGCAAGTAGACCTAATAAAAAGAAATTTCATCCTAGATAATAACTATTCCCCGGGCTGCGGCACCAAAAACTTGATGCGTGGGATTACGCCCTCGCAAAAGGTTTTACCTCTCAAAGGATCTTGAGAAGCTTCCAATCCCCACCAGGTAGTGTACCTGACCGATGTAGTATAGTGTAGTGGCAAGTACCGGGGGATTGATCGTTCAACTCAAGGAATAGTGCTTGCTAGGGTTAAAACTTAATTAAACTAGGTCTAGAGATGAGGGATGATTCTTTTTGTATTTTTATATTTTATGGAAAGCAAGTAAAAATCTCGGGTTTTGGAAGAATGGGCGGAATTAGTTGCTAGTCAACTAACCCAAATAACTACAAATGCAGTAAGAATAAATAAAATGACACGAAAGTAAATGTGGAGAAAAACAATAATAAGACAAACGTGTTTACTTAGATTTTACTACTGCCTAGCTATCTTTTGCTAGTTGATTAGTTTGTTACAATTGCATGGATGACGGGTTATATTCCTTAATACCATTCGTAGGGCCGTGTACGATCTTCCCTAACTCTATAAGCTCCTACCTCTTCCTATGTCGAGCCGACTACTAGCTCCTAACATGGCCTCCTTAGTAGTTACTTATGCATTAAATATAACCAATTTATCGTAGTACACATCCGATCAAGTTTCTTAAGACGTTCAAGCATGTTACCAATTGGAAGTTTGCCAGTTTTCTTAAGCCTAACATCGATATCATTCATCCACAACAATTATAAACAAACAACCAACCAATAATCAATAACTATGTTTCATTAAATCTAAGCAAACACAAAGAAAACCTAGCCTAGCATGTTAAAGTAAAGACAAGCATAAGATAGAATCAAACAACACATAGACATATTGAATGATTATTTTAAAACTTATCTTCAATCATACATGGATGAAACAATGGTTTGGAACCCTTAAAAGTAAGGTAAAATTCGTGCTAGGGTTTCTCCAAAACTATCACAAAGTTCTCCTCTCTTAACAAATGAAAAATAGAAATCTATATATAGATTTTTGGGTCTTAAGGCGTCATGTGTAAATCATGACGCCGTCAACTCGCCGCCATAAAACTCCACGTATTGCCTAGATCCAGATCTGACGCTGTCATGTGTTATTCTTCTATTGGTCATCTCTTGTAATTTGAACGTGACGGCCTTGGTGATGCCGTCACATGTTAATTCTCCAAAACATTCTGGCGCGTCTTGTGTATTAAATTTATCCACCTCTTTCTCCATGAGTGACGGTGTCACATGCAAATCCTGACGCCGTCAGGTACCAATTTCAGCATGATTTGGAGATTTGTCGTTTTCTTCACTTTTTCGCTTCAAAAACGTCCAAAATGCTTTATTTTCCAGATTTCTTCTCCAAAGTACCTAAAATGACAAAAGGAACGATTTATGGCAGTAATTGATCAAATAATCTTGAATTTGGGCTTAAATGACCCCCTAAAAGTGGTACACTTTTCGTCTCATCACTTTGCTACGTCTACCATCCCACTAAGGTGAGTCATAACCCCTCTCTTACTCTTTTACTTGTTTTGAATTACTTTTGGGGGAGATACATGCTGGTTTTACATATAAACTATACTAGTTACCTTAAACATTACACTCAGTTGATAAACCACTTGACTTGTTATTGAAACAGACACTTGCTTTTACTTTCAAAGGCACTATAAACTTTTGCGAATTACTATGAACTTATGAATCCACTTTTATACGCGTTTATAGCTCATAGAGAGCTACCTACTATAAACATGATCTCAAGTGATTTTCAACTGTAAGTTATACCCGATTTTCTATTGCCTAAGTTTACCACTTATTTCCATGTTCGAAGTCCCTCATATCATGCACCTTAATCACTTGCGAGTGAACATAAATAATTGTGAATAGATCTATTTGGGACTGATAATCCCCGTTTGGGTCTGCTAGGATGAGCCACCCAAACGCACTTTATTTAAACATACTTATAGGTTATTGGCAAATATCTATCCTGATGGCACACTGTTATATTTTACATCATACTTGATGCCTGTCAAATCGTTGAGTGTCATGAGGCTGAGAGCAATAGAGCGATACTGTAGTCATGATATAGTATTGCAATCATTTTAATAATATTTGTATTCGTTACAAATATTATCTAAACCTAGAACTTGTGATTACTAAGAAAATCACCACTTGGCAAACTATAACTATTTTGTGTTGACCCACTTAGGGTAACCAAACCAACTATGGGTATATAACAACTTAACCCACCACTTACTTTATAACAAACCAACTATGGGTGTATAATATTGTAACCCACTACTTATTTTATTAATAATTGTATTTATTACAATTATTACCTAAACTTGGAACTATTGAAAATCAACCGTTTAAACTATAAACTTTATGGAATTATCCATACTTTGATTTTGAGAATCAACCGTTTAAACTATAAGCTCTATGGAATTATCTATTCTTTGATTTTGATGAATCAACTATTCAAACTATAAACACTATGGAATTACTCACTCCTTGGTTTTGATAATCAACTGTTTCACTATAAATACTATGGATATACTCACACTTTGATTTTGGAAAATCAACTGTTATTTACAAACACTATGGACTCACTAAACTCTTTTGATTCTGGAAATCAACTATTTTACTTATAAACTCTATGAACCCACCAACCATTATGTTGACGCTTTTAGCATGTATTTATCTCAGGTCCAAAATGAGCAAGGATGGCACGGAGGAGTACGGATACAAAGGCTATAAATTTTACTATCACTCGAAAACCCATTTCTTAAAACTTTTAAACCAATGGGACCTCATTTTGAAAACTCAAACTATTGGGACCTCATTTTGTAAACTCTGATTTTTATAAATTGCGAATGATAAATATTTTAAAACGACTAAATTGACAATCGTTTTCTACTATTAAACTGTTGTGCCATGAAGTAACACCCAATCTAAATTCCGTTGCATATTTTGAAATTGAGGGTGTTACATGCACCGCTAGTATCTGTACAGCAGGTTGCCTGGAATGTATGTCGAAACCAAGAATTCTCCAACATGCTTCATGCGGACCTATGTACCTGGCATCTTGGAAATTATTTATTTCGTCTACCCGAATTCTTGGATGTTTGCTGCTTGATTCTCCACCTCCTATTTTCCTTGTAACATGTGCGATAATTCGATCAGTTCCTTTTGAAATATACTTGAAAAGGTATTTTATCAGCATAGTCCATTCGCAATATTCAACGTTGATGTATGCGTAGAGCCGCATACATAGCGACCGATTATATGGGACCACGTACGTGTTATTAAACTACAAATTTTGTTTCAATGCCGTTATATGCGAATCTCTTCTACGGTAATGGACAAACCCTTTTTTGTCGATAAAAGTCTCTGAGCAGTATGGTTTAGGGAATTTTTTTTTGCATTCGTCGGTGTACTTAATGCAGGGTGCGGATTTATTAGCCAAACCATATGGTCCATGTAGCATGAATTCTGAAATAACTCGATAAGCTTCAGGATAGTTTGTTAGATTTGGCAGTTCTGCACATATGTATCTGTCAATGTCTTCATTTCCCTTTATTCGTGAACTTTCTTTTAACCAAAGGAGCAAATGACAATGTGGCAACCCGTGCTTTTGGAATTCGACCGTATACAAAACTGCAACATGAAAAACTATAGTCACATATGTGTTTAAAGTATAAGTTACATAAAGGGTGTTTATATATGTACGAATCATTTTACCTGCCTCAACATTTCCAAAAAGCCTTGCCTCGCGCAAAAAAGTATAGATCATGAATCTTTCTTTAGAAAACATGGTCAACAACATCTGGTTTGTCTGCAGTTATAACGTGCGGATATTGTTTCATATACTCTTCTATTCCAGGCCAGCCAACGTTGCACGTAAATGTAATAAAAAATGACAGGTTGCCATGGAATCTGCAAATTGCAAGAGCATCTAAGTAGTGGTTATACATATAGCGTGGCCCTCCAGTAAACGACACTGGAAGTATTGTTCTTGAACCAACATCTAAACCATCGACATCACCACGCGAGATAGCATCATAAAAAACCGGACATATACTCATTTCTGATGTCCTTCTGATTGCTTCTTATGTAGTCAAGCCTCTGCTGCTCAATGCTACAATAAGCAGTTACGACGTATTCTTGAAAGAGTCGACCAGCTTTTGAGAGTAAATTATATTCTTGAAATCGGTCGTGAAGCTGGTATGCATAGTAAATTTTCATTGATATTTGCTTTTCTTTTTCTGAGGGGACGCCTGCTCTATCTAGCAATTTAAGACCCAAATGGTAGCCTGTTTAACCGTAGAAAAAAAGAATTGGGAAATGAAGCGACATGTAATGAGTATTTAGCTTGTCTATTCGTTGTGGTTGACCATCTCGTTGTTCAATAACTAAATCATATTCAATTGAAGCATCTGGCCCGCCTTAAAAAACAATTGCATGAATACAGTCACCTGTTGGTAGATCGTACCGTTTTGACCCAACCACTCCAAATAGCTTGAGCATAAAATTTGGAATGTCAGTACCTTCCGTCTTATTGCGAGCCGTTCTAAATAGCTGCACCAATCGATTATGATTGTCTAAAAATTCCTTCAAAATTTTCGACCACATCGCAGCGCAACTTGTAGTCGGTATTCTTGAAGTGTTCCAGACGATTATCAACTTAGTTGGCTGTATCGTAGATGTACAGCATAAAAATTTTTGTTTCTTGTCTACCACTGGAAACATGCTCCCTATCGAGTGGTAAATTTTTCCTGAAACTTTGAATACATAAGGGCCTCTTCCTCTGTTAATAGATTCGTCCACCTCTGCGCCTAAAGATGTCATTGCGAACATCTGGTTATAGGCTCTTATATTTTCCGTGAAATGTCTATCTTGAAAGAGCTCTTTTATATACTCTGGGTAATCTTTATTTGTATTCAGCACCACTTTACCGTTGTTGCAACAGCGGTGGTATTCTGGACACCATCTGTTGCCGCTTTTGATTCGCTCATCATACCAAAACAAAGCTTTGCAATGCTTGCATATTTGGTCACAATTGCCGATAGAAATATATGTGGCTGGTGGCCCTGGGAAAAAGAAAGAAACAGGTATGAGTTACATGTTGATTAAATGAGTTAATTAATTAGATTAAAGAATAAATTTTAGAAATATCTAATATACCTTGTCCAAGACGCCTCTGTTGCCTCATGTTTCTATGTGCACGGTTGTTTGATTCATTTAAATTTCCTAGTGTAACTGCAGTGGTTATGCGAGTATATGTAAGTATATTAAAGCTGGTATTTTGATAATGATCTTCTCTAAACTTGGAATGGTAACATACCTTGTGTAAATCGTGGCCTTTTTGCACTACTGTTAGAAGCATGACTTATGTTGGGTGCTGGTAGGCTTCTATTAGGCTGTGTATTTTTACCGTGAATTTCCATAAATGAATAAGTTGGTGTAGTTCGACGTTGTGTTTCTTGTACTGCATTTGAACTTTCACCAAACGTAGATGAAGAAGGCATAGTAACTGCATTATTAGGGATCAAAAGATGAGAAAGGTATAAGTCACAATTCTATAGAATAAGACTATATTTTACAACCTTGTGTATGCATTTTTTTTTTTCTGTAGATTGAACTTGCAAACCTTGAGTATTAGAACCTGAAGAGTAAGACGCTCCATCTGGAATACCATAGCCATTGTAAATATCGGAAGAGAGTAAGCAAGTGTAACATAATAGGCAAAACCAAAGGAAAAGCAAATTCGGTATTCAGATTATACAACAAATGTAAGAAGCATCTACTATACCTTGTGTAAGTTGCTCTCGTTGGTCAGCCTCTTGGTGTGTACAGTCATCCCATTTAAATCAAACGGTATAAATGCAGTAGTTATGTAAGTATGTGTAAGTATATTAAACATGCTGGTTTTATAGTAATCTTTTGTAAATCTATATGAGTAACATACCTTGTATGAATCGCGGCCTTTTACCACGGTTGGAAGCATGACTTATATTGGGTGCTGGTACTCTGCTGTTAGGCTGTATATCTTTACGTTGACTCTGCATAGGTGAATAAGCTGGTGTAATTCGACGGTGTGTTGCGCGCTTTGCATTTGAACTTTGAGTCAAGGCAAATGTAGGGGGCATGTTAGCTGTATTAGAGATCAAAATGACAAAGGTATGAGTCATTAAACATGGAAGCAAGCAAATGTAATACGTAAAAGAAAAGCTAACAATCTTACACTGAGAAGACATTGTAGGCGAACCTGGAGCACCCGTATTACGTGAATGACTATAACCACTGTCTGTAGATACCTTATTATCCGACGTTAAATTGGTATAATTGTCTGCTGGAGTTGGCTTGTCAAAAGAATAATAACGACTTTTATAAGACTCTCCTAACATTTGTTTCCCTTTGTTAGCCATGAGTATATAGTCAAATTTATTCTCGTAACATAGATTATTGTTGTTGCTACAAATCTTCTTGTTGAAATTCCCTGAACATGTACTCAGACCAGCTTCTTCACAATTTGAATGTTTTCTTTTTGACGTTTCAGAGGAAGTGTTAGAGTTTGACAATCAAATAGCACGTATTGCGGAAGCTAGGATCAAGTATAACATATAAATATTAACTAAAACATAAATAGTAAACGTACCCGATGCACTTCAAATTAACCTTGATTCTTGGACAATTAGATCAATGATAAACCCCTTACCGTTTTGTTTATCGATCTCTTGATAATTACTAAAGTAAGTAATTACCTCGTTCTTGTACACACAAACTACCAACGAATAAAGGTTTGTTGCAAGTAAACGAAACACTTAAGTTTTGGACTTGGAAAAATCGATCCAAACCCTTAGGGGAGGGGAGAACCGATCGGCCAAGGAAACAAAAGAAAGAAACAAGATTTTAGGGTTAGAGTGTGTGCACAAAAGATGTG
>JARVZY010005951.1:7500-17500 GCA_030686995.1 Artemisia argyi
ATAACGGAAGCGGCAGAAATCAGTGGATTCATGATAAGTTCCTCGTACCAAAAAAAAAATGGTTAATGATACATTCAACCAATGAACTATGACTTAATTATTCGATTGCTACGATTCATCCAGTCAAAGTAACTACGAACTTCGAATTCAAGTAATAACATTCTTGAATTATCAAAACTACTTTGATATCTCTTTTTTAGTTTCTCTCGAGAAAGTCTTTGTGAATCCATACAACTTTAGTTTTTCCGTTTCTTTGTCCCGAACCGCTCTTTGACTTTGAATTCTTCGATTTTTTTATTGACTTCATCTTCAACTCACAGTCACATATGAGACAGAAGGACTTCTATAGAATCCCCATCTACACTCATATTCGATTAGTAGGGAAATTTAGATATATCTTTAGCTCGTATATAACTAGTCAATATCTAATATCACATATACATGTCTTTCTTCCACAATGTAAACCCACTCTTTCTTCATCTTGAATGCAATCGGATTTAATAAGGATGCGTCTAACCCTTGACAAGAGTTAACTTATCGCCATTCAATTCCATATACCTAGTTCGACCTTCCCTCTACGAACCATTTATGAATCCCCTTTGTTATAAATTTTCCTTTCCCTTCCCCCTTGTTTATCATTATCCTGCAACCTAAATTGATAAGATAATCAATGGATAAATTCATTGGGCCGAATCGTTACATAGAAATTAATTTGATTGATCTAAGTTCATATAATTGATTATTTATTAATATTTTCGTTTGGTCAATCGTTGAATAAAATCAACTCAAAAGGCGAATCGTTTGATAGAACATCCTTTTTATTTAATAACACGTCGTAATATCGCAAGACTTCTTAGTCAAATTAGGAGTCCAAATAGTGAATATTCGGATTGGATGACCAATCTAAATTGAATATTCATTGAGGGGAAGGTTTTATTATGGTATAAATGGACCAAATGGGAATTTTAGGAAAAAGATCTTTGAGATCTCTTTCCTTTTTTTCTACTCTAATATCAATATTGTAATCTTTATTGTAATCTTTTTTTCTATTACTCGAGATCGTATATAGTGTAGTTGTATATTTTTATTCCCTAAGTAAATTTTTTTAGCCATGCACACATTGCCTTAGATTAAACTAAAAAAAAAAAGACTATTTAGAAAACTAGTCAATGGTGGCCTTCCATGGATTCACCTATATAAGCCGCGGCTAAAGTTGCAAAAATAAGAGCTTGAATACCACTTGTAAATAATCCAAGGAACATGACAGGGATAGGAACCACCGAAGGTACTAAAGAAACAAGAACAACAACTACTAATTCATCAGCTAATATATTTCCGAAAAGTCGAAAACTAAGTGATAGGGGCTTTGTGAAATCTTCTAAGATGTTAATAGGTAAAAGAATTGGAGTTGGTTGAATATATTTCCCGAAATAACTTAATCCTTTTTTGCTAAGACCCGCATAGAAATATGCCACTGACGTGAGTAAAGCCAAAGCAACAGTAGTATTTATATCATTCGTGGGTGCGGCTAACTCCCCATGAGGTAATTGTATGAGTTTCCAAGGTAAAAGGGCGCCTGACCAATTAGAAACAAAAATAAATAGAAACATAGTTCCAATAAAAGGAACCCAAGGACCATACTCCTCTCCAATTTGAGTTTTACTCACATCTCGAATAAATTCAAGGACATATTCGAAGAAATTCTGACCACCGGTCGGAATGGTTTGTGGGTTCCGAACGGCTAGAGCGGCTGAACCTAATAAGATAGCAATTACAACCCAAGAAGTAATAAGTACTTGGCCGTGGACTTGGAAACCCCCGATTTTCCAATAAAAATGTTGGCCTACTTCCACACCGGATAGATCATATAATCCGTTTAGTGTGTTGATGGAACATGATAGAACATTCATATTGCCCTCTGACAAAAATAGAACTTTAAACAAAATTATTTTGATTCAACCATCTCTTTCTCGACTTGACTACTTGAATCGTATATTTTGAATACCAACTAATCAAATTATATTCCTTGTTATTTTTATCTCTTTTTTGAGATTAAGAAATAGTAACCGATTCGATAAATCTATGAAGGTTCCGAAATGAAATAAGTTATTTATCTTATTATTAATCACGGATTTCTTATATAGCCAGAACGTCCCTCACAAATTGCAAATACTAATTTGTTAAGAATTAATCGGATTGAAGATATAGCGTCATCATTCGCTGGAATCGAAATGTCTGCGAGATCAGGGTCACAATTTGTATCGATTAAACAAATTGTTGGAATTCCCAACGTGATACATTCTTGAAGGGCCGTATATTCTTCGTGCTGATCAACGATGATTACAATATCGGGTAACCCTGTCATATATTTAATCCCGCCCAGATATTTTTGCAAATGAGATAATTGTCTTTTCAACATAGCCGCATCTCTTTTCGGAAGACGGTTGAGTCCCCCTGTTTTTTGTTCGGTTCTCAAGTCTCTAAACTTATGAAGTCTCGTTTCTGTAGTGGACCAATTTGTTAACATACCACCGAGCCATTTTTTATTAACATAATGACACCTAGCCCTTATTGCAGCCCATGCTACTGAATCAGCTTCTTTATTTTTAGTTCCAACAATTAAGAATTGTTTTCCCTTACTTGCTGCATCAAAAACCAAATCACAAGCTTCTGATAAAAAACGAGCAGTTCTAGTAAGATTTATAATATGAATACCTTTACGTTTTGCAGAGATATAAGGTGCCATTTTAGGATTCCATTTCCTAGTACCATGGCCAAAATGAACTCCTGCTTCCATCATCTCTTCTAAATTAATGTTCCAATATCTTCTTGTCATTTCTCCCCACACTGCCTCCCCCCTTTGATTTGAAAAAAAAGCGAAGAGGTACCCTGAAATAAATAATTGTTCCGATGGAACCTTCTCTGCTACCGTAGATTGGCGTCGATACACAGTTCAAGCCATTATTCTTTTCTATTTGTTATTTTTTTATTACTATTATCAAATCAAATGACTGGACCAACGGATCCTTTTAAAAGAGAAAAGAAAGGGGTTAATCTGCTCTTATGGATCATTAAATCCTAAAAAAAAGATTGTTCTTGTGTATCATGGAAATTCTTTGAAAGGCAAGAATCTAATAATTTTCTATGGTAAAACAAAATATCTTTCATTTCCCCCTCTAATAGATTCTTTTTTTGGGGTTCAAAGGCAATGTTGTTAGGAATGTTGTTAGGTTCGTTTGATGGTGTTTTGAAGCCGCTACCAACAGGTATCATCCCCCCCAGAACAACGTTTTCTTTCAGGCCTTTCAACCAATCGATACGCCCCAGGAGAGCTGCTTTTGCTAAAACCCGAGCGGTTTCTTGAAAACTCGCTTCGGATATGAAACTTTGAGTATTCATAGATGCTCTTGTTATTCCCAATAAGACGGCTTGGTAACAGATCGCTTCTTCCAAAGCGCGCCCCATTCGTTCCGCTCGCAACAATCCAATAAGTTCTCCGGGCGAAAAAACATTAGACATTTCATCTTCTGAAACCAATACTTTTGATGTTATTTGACGTACAATAATTTCTATATGCCGATTATGTATCTGCACCCCCTGGGATCGATAAACCTTTTGGACCTTATTAACCAAAGAGATACGACTTTGCACTATAGTTAGCTCAGCACCAATCAAGAATGCCCAAGGAATTCCAAGAATTCTTGTTATACATTTATTCCAACTCTCAATCCTTTTTTCGAGATTCATCGATATTGAATCAATTGAACGCACTTCTAACACCTGTTCCACTTTTGGAAGACCTTGGGTTATATCACCAGATCTGGATTTTTCATATATAAATGTAACTAATGTATCTCCTTCGTAAAGGATTTCCCCATAATGCCCATGAACAGTTGCTCCTGGAGTAGCCAAATAAGGCTTAGCCGATCGTATTACCACAGAGTCAACTTGAAGAATTAGAACTTGACCCGATTTTAAATGCGGTCCTTTTTTGGCTATACATACATTTTCACAAAGAAACTGCCCAAGACTAACGATTGTAGATGTCTCTTCACAATAATTGTAATGGAGAAAATACCAATTCAAATTCAATGGATTCAAAATGATGTTACTGCACGAATAGGGATTATAAATTTTACCATTTTCATCCAGTAAATAATATTTAAGTATTTGAAAAATCTGTTTTAAATTATCAAGTTGCAAATAGTTAGTTACCAAGATCTGATTATGGGTTATTAAATGGGAAAATAAATCAAAATTATAAATTGGAAAGCCTGTTCCTAAGGGGCCCAACGAATTCCTAATTGGAATGAGCAGGTCCTTTTTGATTGATTCTTTTATCACATTGGTTGATTTTACATCGTTGAATGGGCCTATTCGAGAACAATTAGATGATGACAAAATTATCAAAGATTGAGATTCCTTATTTCGATTCAATAACGTATGAATAGTTCCTTGATTTGGATTAAGGGATTCTTGAATCCTTGGCTTGGGATTGGAATAGGAATAAATGGAAGAAAACGGATTGACATTAGCGCGATCTGATCCATTCTCAGAGATCAATCCTGAACCCGACAGATCATTTCTTTTTCCGGTATACGAAATAGGGGACTTCGCTAAGTCGATTCTTAGAAAATCTCTAATCAAACCATTTGTCCTTATTTCAACAAAGGAAGCACAGGCCTTTTCGATCTTTTTGTCTTGGTCCCAGTTCAGCACTAAACAAGTCCGAACTAATTGAATATTTGTGTCCCAAATTTCAAGAATTGGGTCGTAATAAAGGATATAATTGACAACTCGAAGTTGTAGATTATCACTTTCCTGCAAGAGATCCGGCGGGAAAAGTCTTCCTAAATTTATACCATCTGTTTTTTTATATGGGACTACAGGTTGAACCAAAACAAAATAATTTTTTTCATACCTGGAAAGTTTCATTCGTTGGATATAGAGCCAATTTTTCAATTTTTTGTATTCTTTGGAATTCTGTTTTCCCCCTCCTGGTGGTATCAATCGGAATGCCTTATTTGTCTTTCCAGGAAAATGGATATCTCCAGAAAAGATTATCAGTTTAATTTTTCTCTGCTTTTTTCTTCACTCGGACCAATCCGCCTACCCGACTTCTTCGATTTAAAGTTATTTGTGTATCTACCCCAATAATACTATTGTGCCGTACCATTATGGAAGAAGATTCGGCCAAAATGTGGACTTCCACGGGAATAAAAAAAAATGGATTTACTTCCTTTTGGTATTTTGGCCAAAGTACATTGACTCCTCGATATTCAATCAAATCCTCTTCGTTGACGATTGAATTAAGTTCTCTAGTCTCATATTTAGTAAGTCCCGAGCTCTTTCTTATATATCGAGGATCATCAAAATAAGCAAGAATACTATTTCTACGGAGAATACCATTTCTGGGGATTTCAATTGAGATACCCGAAGAAGGTATGAGTGGGTTCTCTCCTTCTGGAATCGATTCGAGTGGGATGATGACTCTATTTCTTCGCCTCTTTGCCAATAAATCAGAATTCCCCTCGAGAATGGACGGATATCTGAGATTCCAACGACCAGTACATGTCATTCGATTAAGTTCTGAATAATCAGGAATCCTATCTCCTTTTTGATTTTTACCAGAAAAATACGAACTAAAAAATTTGTGTCTAACTTGATTATTAGTTACTGAGGGGTTAGAAATATATCTTCGCTTAACAGAAAGAGAATAAGCGTTTATTTGATCTTGATCCTTATGGATCGAACAGGGGCCTGGACTGGATCTCCAGGGCTCCCCTAATAATATCCATAAATGACTTGTTTTTGGTAAGAGATGAATATTACCATATGTAAATTCAGGTGCATGGTACACATCGGTATTCCAGTGCATTTCGCCCTCTGAGTCAGAATAAATATGTTTTCGAACTTTCTCTTTCAAATTCAAAGTGGATGTTCTCGCGCGAATCTCAGCAATGACTTGTTCTGATTCTACATATTGATCATTTTGAACTAAAAGAAAACTTTTGGGCGGAATACACACATTGTGTATAATATCTTCACTCTCAATAGTTACATATAAGTCTCTAGAACATAGAAAAGCAGGATGTCCATGACGTGTACGTGTCGGATGAACCAAATCCTCGTTGAATTTTATTTTTCCATTAGAAGGGGCTCGCACATGTTCTGCAGTACCCCCTGTGAATACTCCGCCGGTATGAAAAGTTCTTAATGTTAATTGAGTGCCCGGTTCTCCAATAGATTGACCTGCAATAATACCTACAGCTTCTCCCAATTCGACCAGGTCGTCATGAGCTGGACTTCGGCCATAACATAATTGACAAATCCACGACGTACTCCTACAAGTAAAGGGAGTTCGAATAGAGATTGGTTGTGCTCTAAAAGTTATGAATCTATTGACAAGTCCAACTCCAATATCTTGATTTCTAGTAGCAATGCATCGCGAACCTATATATACATGATCTGCTAATACACGCCCAATTAATGTTTGGATAAAAATCCTGTCCGCCATCATTCCATTTCGAGGACTTACAGAAATACCTCGGACGGTGCCGCAATCTGTTCGACGTACAACAATGTGTTGAACTACTTCAACAAGTCTGCGCGTGAGATATCCTGCATCTGATGTTCGGATAGCGGTATCCACAACTCCTTTACGGGCTCCGTAACAAGAAATAATATATTCTGTTAAAGAGAGTCCTTCGCGTAAATTGCTTTGAATGGGTAAATCAATCATTTGCCCTTGGGGATCCGACATTAATCCTCTCATACCTACTAATTGATGTACCTGAGATGCATTTCCTCTGGCTCCCGAAAAAGACATTATATGGACTGGATTAAAAGGATCGGTCATCCGAAAATTAGGATTCATTTCTTGTCGCAAATATTCACTTGTGGCATACCAGATCTCGATCGATTGACGTAATTTTTCTACCGCGTGTACATTCCCATAATGATGGTGTTTTTCCAAAATAAAACTTTGTTGTTCAGCGTCTTGAACTAGCCATCTTTTAGAAGGTATTGTTAAAAGATCATCAATTCCTAATGAAATGGATGCGGCGGTAGCTTGTCGGAAACCCAGAGTCTTTACTTGATCCAGGATATGTGATGTATATCCTATTCCATAGTGATCAATAAATCGACTAATAAGTCGTTTCATGGCAGTTCCGTCTATCATTTTATTGTGAAAGACCTGAGTGGGCCGTTCTGCCATCAGTACCTCCATATTGCGCTGAGTAGAATTTGACAATGGGTTTGAGTCAGTGATTGTAAAACTTCCTTTTCTAGATCTTGATTCACGTAGAAATTCCGCAATTGCAATTATAGTCCTAGTTAACCCGGTGAGACTCGAATTCCCCCTGGTAGCATAGAATTACAACAGCCCTGCCAAAACCCCTGTATGGCTTCTTCTATTTCTCGATAAAGAGAAATATGACCGAGAGTGGTTCGAATATATATATAAAGAATTTCTTTTTTTATACTTCTTACTATTAGATAGTGTCCATAAATCTCATAATAGGTCCCCAAAGATTCATAGTGAATTTCGATGGGAGTTTCTCTTGCAGCAATAACGCGTTGATCTAGTCGCCACCGCAGCCACAAGGGACTACCTAAATTGATGCGTTTTTGCCGATAAGCTCCAATTGCATCATAGGCATTAGAAAAAAAAGGTTCTTTTTTTTTTGTATACTTATAGTTATTATCTTCATTTTGATAGTTTATACGATTACATGGATTATACCTATTTACACAAATACCCCGACGATTTCCACTCGTTAAGAAATAGAGTCCACTAAGCATATCTTGAGTTGGTGCAGAAATGGGATCTCCAATAGTTGGAGACAAAAGATTCATATGAGAAAACATAAGTAAACGTGCCTCTGCTTGAGCCTCCAAAGATAAAGGCACATGAACAGCCATTTGATCCCCGTCAAAGTCTGCATTGAAGCCCTTACAAACTAATGGATGTAAACAAATAGCACGCCCTTCCACTAAAATGGGCAGGAATGCCTGTATGCCTAATCTATGCAGAGTAGGCGCTCTATTCAGCAATACAGGATGGTCATCCAGAATTTCCTGAAGTATTTCCCATACAATCGGTTTTTTTTTTCGAATTTGACTTTTAGCAACTCCGATGTTCGAAGCAAGATGTTTTCTAATTAGGTCACGAATTACAAATGCCTGGAAAAGTTCTATTGCTATTTCGCGAGGCAATCCACATCGATGTAATGAAAGTGAAGGGCCCACGACAATCACTGACCGCCCTGAATAATCAACCCGTTTACCAAGCAAAGTCTCGCGAACTCTTCCTTCTTTGCCTTCAATTACATCTGAAAGAGACTTGTAAACTCTATTATGATCATCCCTCATCGGTTGTCCGCAGATTCCATTATCAAGAAGTGCATCCACGGCTTCTTGCAGCAATTTTTCCTGAGATATTATTAATTCTTCTGGCGTAGCTATACTTGTTGTTAATAGATCTGTAAGAGTATTATTCCGATAGATAATTCTTCTATAGATTTCATTAATATCCGAGGTCACTAGTTTATCCTCATCTATATGATAGATTGGTCTCAACTCAGGAGGAAGAACTGGTAATAGACGCAAAACCATCCATTTTGGTTCTATATTTGTTCGAATAAAATGCTTAGCCAATTCCATGCGTCTAAGCAAAAAATCTTTTCTTCTTCCAACTTTTCGATCTTCCCATTCATTCCCTGTGGGTTCTTCTTCCTCCAATTCTTTCCATTCTATCAATGAAGAATCTATAATACTTCGTAAATCTAGATTGGCTAATTGTTGTCTGATAGAGCCCCCCCCGGTAGACATCTCTCGATTTCGAAATGTATCGAAGCTCCGGGTAGTAAAAAAAATGGGGATCCTGTATTTCCAGGGTTGGATTTCGTATTCCAATAAACCCCGTAATCGTAAAAAAGTGGGTTTTTTATCTATGGGCCTAGCAAAATAAAAATTGGGATAGGATCTCCCCCCCTCAAAATCGGACGTGAAAGTTTCCTTTCATCCGGCTCAAGTAGGTCAAAGAAAAAGAAAGGAGTTCTCGCTTTCAAATTTCAAATTATATAAAACTCCAAAAAGATCTACTCCTTACTCAAGTTTCCAGTGAAGACCAAGCAAAACTTCATTTATTCCGTCTTCTTTATTATTTTTATTTAGATTTTATGAATTCCTTAATTCAATTATGCCATAAATGAAATGTGAAATTCTTGAGTAGTCTACTTCCCCTTGAATGATGAATCCCGTAATTCTTAATTAAAGAGAGTACCGTGGAATTCATAAGGAATTTACTTGTCTATGTACTGTTCCATTCGATCTTTTAGGTCCCGACTTCACCTCGACGGTTAGGCCACGATGCCCTTAAAGTCTATATGCGATAGATAGACTCTTGTAACCATGACATCTTTTCTATTTGCTATTTGAACATAATTTCTTTCTAAAAAAAAAGAACTGCTTAATTCCACAAAAGAAAAAGTCTTTTTTTTACGAGGTATAACTATAAATTCTTATGAAATCGACCATAGATCAATTCCCTTTTTTGGGAGCGTCTTGAATACATCCCTAATTCTGAGCTTCATGTTACTCCTACCAAGAAACATGTCAGGTACAGGGCATCCCGATTGGATTAAATGGGATGACAGTTTCTCATTTCAAATCTGTAAAATCAGAATTTCGATCAAATCACACACCGCAGTATACTAGGTCTTCTAATTCGTTAAGAGGTTTATCTAAAAGATTCACAATATAACTAGGAAGACGTTTCAAATACCACACATGCATTACCGGATATGCGAGTTTGATGTAGCCCATTTGATATCTTCGTATCCGAGAATCAACAAACTCGACTCCGCATTGTTCACAAAATTGCGGGTCTTCTTTTTCATCTCCGATTACTCGATAATTTCCACAAGCACAAATTCCACTTTTTATAGGCCCAAAAATTCTTTCACAAAATAATCCATCTTTTTCTGGTTTATTG